>JARQOD010008488.1:0-35343 GCA_033576555.1 Oophaga sylvatica
TCGGCTCCTCCCCTTTTCGCTCCGCTCCCACCTGATGCAAGGCTCGCTCCCACCACCTTTTCAGCTCCGCTCCCACCCTTGTAACAAGCTCGCTCCCCACCCTTGTATACAAGGCTCCGCTCCCACCCTTGATACAAGGCTCCGCTCCCACCCTTGTATACATGCTCCGCTCCCACCCTTGTATACAAGGCTCTCCGCTCCCACCCTTGATCAAGGCTCCGCTCCCACCCTTGTATCAAGGCTCCCTCCCACCCTTGCATGCAAGGCTCTCGCTCCCACCCTTGTATCAAGGCTCCGCTCCCACCCTTTATCAAGCTCCGCTCCCACCCTTGTATACAAGGCTCCGCCCCACACCTTTATACAAGGCTCCGCTCCCACCCTTGATCAGGCTCCGCTCCCACCCTTGTATACACAGCACTCCGCTCCCACCCTGTATACAGGCTCCGCTCCCACCCTTGTTCAACAAGGCTCCGCTCCCACCCTTGACAAGGCTCCGCTCCCACCCTTGATCAAGGCTCCGCTCCCACCCTTGTTGCAGCTCCGCTCCCACCCTTGCATACAAGGCTCGCTCCCACTTTATGCAGGCTCTGCTCCCACCCTTGTATACAAGGCTCCACTCCCACCCTTGTAACAGGCTCCGCTCCCACCCTTGTATGCAGGCTCCGCTCCCACCTTTATACAAGGCTCCGCTCCCACCCTTGTATACAAGGCTCCGCTCCCACCCTTGTATACAAGGCTCCGCTCCCACCCTTGTATACAAGGCTCCGCTCCACCCTTGATCAAGGCTCCGCTCCCACCCTTGTATGCAAGGCTCCGCTCCCACCCTTGTATACATGCTCCGCTCCACCCTTGTATGCATGCTCCGCTCCCACCCTTGTATGCATGGCTCCGCTCCCACCCTTGTATACAAGGCTCGCTCCCACCTTGTATGCATGGCTCCGCTCCCACCCTTGTATCAGGCTTCGCTCCCACCCTTGTATCAAGGCTCCTGTTCCCACCCTTGTATCAAGCTCCGTTCCCACCCTTGTTACAGGCTCCGCTCCACCCTTGATCAAGGCTCCGCTCCCACCCTTGTATACATGGCTCCGCTCCCACCCTTGATGCAGCTCCCTCCCACCCTTGTATACATGGCTCGCTCCCACCCTTGTATCAGCTCGCCCCACCCTTGATCAGGCCTCCCACACCTTGTATGCATGGCTCCGTCCCACCCTTGTATCATGGCTCTGCTCCCACCCTTGTATACAGGCTTCGCTCCCACCCTTGTATCAAGGCTCTTCCCACCCTTGTAGCATGCTCCGTCCCACCCTTGTATACAAGGCTCCGCTCCACCCTTGCATACAAGGCTCCGCTCCACCCTTGTATACAAGGCCTGCTCCCACCCTTGCATGCAAGGCTCCTCTCCCACCCTTGTATACATGGCTCGCTCCCACCCTTGTATGCAAGGCTCGCTCCCACCTTGTACAGGTCGTCCACTTGTTGCAGCTCCCTCACTTGATCTGGCTCCCTCCCACCTTATAGCCCTCCCTTGACAAGTCTCCACTGTATCAGCCCCCTGATCAGCTCCCTCACCCTTGAAAGTCCTCCCCCCTTGTACAGCGCCACCTTGATGCAGGCTCCCCCCTATCACTTTCCTGGCTCCTCCCCTTTATCGCCTCCACCTTCAGTCGCTCACCCTGTTAGCTCTCCCACCTTGTACAGGCCGTCCCCCTATCAGCGCTCCCTGTCCCCTCCCCCTGTATACAGTCGCTCCACCTGATCAGGCTCCCACCCTAATTGTCGTGCTCCCCCCCTTGTATCATGCTCCGCTCCCACCCTTGTATCAGGCTCTCTCCACCCTTGTATACAGGCTCCGCTCCCACCCTTGTATCAGGCTCCGCTCCCACCCTTGTACAGGCTCCGCTCCCACCCTTGTATACAAGCTTCGCTCCACCCTTGATACAGGCTCCGCTCCCACCCTTGTATACAGGCTCCGCTCCCACCCTTTATCAGGCTCCGCTCCCACCTTTATCAAGGCTCCGCTCCCACCTTGATACAGGCTCCGCTCCCACCCTTGTATCAGGCTCCTCCCCTTGTATATGCTCCCCCCACCCTTGTATCATGGCTCCGCTCCCACCCTTGTATCAGCTCCGCTCCCACCCTTGTATACAAGGCTCGCTCCCACCCTTGATACAAGGCTCGCTCCCACCCTTGTATCAAGGCTCCGTCCCACCCTTGTATCAAGGCTCCGCTCCCACCCTTGTATCAAGGCTCCGCTCCCACCCTTGTATACAAGCTCGCTCCCACCTTACATGCTCCCACCCTTGTATACAAGGCTCCGCTCCCACCCTTATACAAGGCTCCGCTCCCACCCTTGTATCAGGCTCCCTCCCACCCTTGTATCAAGGCTCCGTCCCACCCTTGTATACAAGGCTCGCTCCCACCCTTGTATCAAGGCTCCGCTCCCACCCTTGAAGGCTCCGCTCCCACCCTTGATCAGGCTCCGCTCCACCCTTGTATCAAGGCTCGCTCCCACCCTTGATACAAGGCTCGCTCCCACCCTTGTATACAGGCTCGCTCCCACCCTTGTACAGGCTCCCTCCACCCTTGATCAGGCTCCGCTCCCACCCTGTAGCATGGCTCCGCTCCCACCCTGTACAAGGCTCCGCTCCCACCCTTGTATACAAGGCTCCCTCCCACCCTTGTATCATGCTCCGCTCCCACCCTTATACAAGGCTCCGCTCCCCTTGATAGGCTCGCTCCCACCCTTGTATCAGCTCCGCTCCCACCCTTGTATACAAGGCTCCGCTCCCACCCTTGTATACAGGCTCCGCTCCCACCCTTGTATGCATGGCTCCGCTCCCACCCTGTATCAAGGCTCGCTCCCACCTTGTATCAGGCTCCGCTCCACCCTTGATACAAGCTCGCTCCACCCTTGTATCAGGCTCGCTCCCACCCTTGATGCAAGCTCCGCTCCCACCCTTGTATCAGGCTCCGCTCCCACCCTTGATACAGCTCCCTCCCACCTTGTATACAGGCTCCCTCCCACCCTTGATCAAGGCTCGCTCCCACCCTTGATCATGGCTCGCTCCCACCCTTGTATCAAGGCTCCGCTCCCACCTTGATAGCTCGCTCCCACCCTTGATCATGGCTCCGCTCCACCTTGTAGCAGCTCGCTCCCACCCTGTATACAAGGCTCGCTCCCACCCTTGTACAAGGCTCGTCACTGATCAGCCCTTCACCCTGATCAGCTCCTCACCCTGATACAGCTCTCCCACCTGTTCAGCTCGCTCCACCTTCAAGGCCTCCACCCTTGATAGGCCGCTCACTTGTACAGCTCGCCCCACCCTTGATCAGCTCCGCTCCACTTACAAGCTCCTCTGATCAGGCTCCACCCTTGTATCATGGCTCCGCTCCCACCCTTGTATCATGGCTCCGCTCCCACCCTTGTATACAGGCTCCGCTCCACCCTTGTATACAAGGCTTGCTCCCACCTTGTATGCATGGCTCCGCTCCCACCTTGTATGCATGTCCATCGAAGGCTCCGCTCCCACCCTTGTATGCATGGCTCCGCTCCCACCTTGTATGCAAGGCTCCGCCCCACCCTTGTATACAAGGCTCGCTCCCACCCTTGTATACAAGGCTCGCTCCCACCCTTGTATCAGGCTCCGCTCCCACCCTTGTATACATGGCTCCGCTCCCACCCTTGATACAAGGCTCCGCTCCCACCCTTGTATACAAGGCTCCGCTCCCACCCTTGTATCAGCTCCCCACCCTTGTATCAAGGCTCCGCTCCCACCCTTGTATACAAGGCTCCGCTCCCACCCTTGTATACAAGGCTCGCTCCCACCCTTGCATACAAGGCTCCGCTCCCACCCTTGTATACAGGCTCCGCTCCCACCCTTGTATGCAAGGCTCCGCTCCCACCCTTGTATGCATGGCTCCGCTCCCACCCTTGTATGCATGGCTCCGCTCCCACCCTTGTATACATGGCTCCGCTCCCACCCTTGTATACAAGGCTCCGCTCCCACCCTTGTATACAAGGCTCCGCTCCCACCCTTGTATGCATGGCTCCGCTCCCACCCTTGTATACATGGCTCTGCTTCCACCCTTGTATACAAGGCTCCGCTCCCACCCTTGAATACATGGCTCTGCTCCCACCCTTGTATACATGGCTCCGCTCCCACTCTTGTATGCATGGCTCCGCTTCCACCCTTGTATACAAGGCTCCGCTCCCTCCCTTGTATGCAAGGCTCCACTCCCACTCTTGTATGCATGGCTCCGCTCCCACCCTTGTATGCATGGCTCCGCTCCCACCCTTGTATACATGGCTCCGCTCCCATCCTTGTATACAAGGTTCCGCTCCCACCCTTGTATGCATGGCTCTGCTCCCATCCTTGTATACAAGGCTCTGCTCCCACCCTTGTATGCATGGCTGGGCTCCCCCGTCCTCCCCCATACTTACCCTCACACCGTCACTAAACTTCCCTGCATCCCTGTCGGCCGTGGCAGCTTCATCCAGTGCTGAGCGGTGACATAGTACCGCTCATTAAGGTCATGAATATGGATGCCACGCCTATGGGAGTGGAGTCACGTCCATATTCATGACCTTAATGAGCGGAACTACGTCACCGCTCAGCACTGGATAAAGCTGCCGCGGCCGACAGGATGCAGGATCTGAGGGTGAATATCGAGTCTTCTGGAAGCCGACGGCTGTAGCTGTCACTACAGTGCTACAGCCGCCAGCTCCATGTGTGTCCAGCATTCTGTGCTGCAGAACTGCAATGGCCCGGTCCTGTGCCGCGGCCCGGCAGTTGGGGACCCCTGCTTTAAGGCATACACAGGTCCTCTATGAGAAAAACACTGTCTGTGCTCAATATAACATATTGTATTATGGAAATATTTAACTCTAGAAGCAATGGAACTATTTGGAAGTACAGACAACTTTCTATGATATTATTTTTAATGGTATGAATCCCTTTGTCCTTAAGTATTTTGCTAGATGTGAGGACAGAACGAGGGAAATATGACTGCAGGATCAGACTGCACAAGTTTTCTTTGCAGTCTGTAATGCTAAAGAGACAGATACAGTATATGGACAAAAGTAGGACACTTAGACTTTACTCCTAAGAAACTTTTATGACATTCCATCCTAAATCCATAGGCATTACCCCTTAACAACCTGTGGCATACATTTTTGTCACAACTCACATGCAGGTGTATAGAGTGGGGTCAGTAATTGAATCTACACCATTCCAGGAATACGCTGGCTGTTTTACGCAGCCAACTGTGAGGGACGATGGAGACTCCATTTTGGATTCATTAACTCAGGCCCCATAGATTATCCAGAGTTCCCCCTTCACAGCAGGGTTGTGGCTCCCACCCTTGGGATAAGTACACATTCCCAAAAGAACATAACTTTGCCATATGGCCAGAGAATTAGAGGCCACGTGTAAATGAAGGCGAGGAGGAGCAAAGCTGGGACCACTGCTGTCCTTTGTGCAAGGCGGCCAACATCAATTAGCTATCAATGACACCTAGAGATGAATTATGAGAGTGCCATGCACCTCAGAGTTAAGTCCAATATACCACCAGAACCCTGGGAGCCGTCCGCACACACCCCTGTGTCTCATCTTTCTCTAGCTGTCCCGGATACTGAGCTATCGAGACTGGCTCTCCAGAACCTCTTAGCCAACCCAAGTTTGGACTCTCCATATCAGTTCAGCCCCAAAGAACCCATTGAGATGTTAGTCGTCCCGTTTGGACCTCCCGCTAGGTAGTTATGACCCATCCTAGATATTGGGAATTATTTCAGCAAGGAGGTCAAGGGAGGAGATTTCAGTCCAACCCAGAGGGGCAGTGGCGAATATGGGAGGGGGCAAGCTAAGGGTTAAAAGCTAGCTACACACCTTTAGCCTTTATCATTGTTCTGCCATGGAATCCATGTCTCATCACACGTGTAGACGGACCAGAAACTAAGAAAGTACCTGTGGACTCAAGGGCTTCCCTGGGGCCCACATGTTATAAGAAACAGTAACTTGACACATACAGCTAACTGCAATCCCATAGCTGGACCCTACCTTTATCTGTACTTCTGGCTACAATATCTGTATTTTACTCTGTGTATATTTGTATCATCTAGTGCGCCTCTCGACAATTAAAATATCAATTAATTTTGGGCTGCTCTTTTATCTCGAAATCCGATTTCCCAAGTCCGTGAGCCCACTAGTACTATTACGCTGTCTGGAATAGATCACTCTTAAAGTTAATCTCTCACCTGTTTTGTTTACCCCATCTGATAGAAACACAATGTAGGGATAGAGACCCTGATTCCAGAGATGTATAACTTACTTTACTTGGTGCTGCAGTTTTGATAAAATACATGTTTTATCTGCTGCAAATCTAGCAGTTCTATGAATGTTGATCTCTGTATAACCCCGCCCACACCACTAACCCCGCCCTCACCACTGATTTGCAACTTTGTGTACTTTTCATAAGCAGAAACCTGCCAATCAGTGAAGGGGGCGTGATTGGACTACCTGATAGCAGACCAAGTAGTCCTCTTGTTATAATCTCCTGCTGATAAAACAATAATTTTGTTAAAACAGCATCAAGCAGCACAGTAAGTGGCACATCAGTGGAATCAGAGTCTTTGCACTTAATCTATGCTGCTATCAGATTAGGCAGCAAAAACCTTCTGGCAGATTTCCTTTAAATACATGGTATTAATTTTTAGGATAATATTGGAACTGAAGTTTACCACTGAAATATCTATCTATAATTCAAAACAACATGAGGGTGCACAGAACTGTTTCCCCAGTCCCTTTCCCTTTTTAATCGCTTGTTTTATACTGCAGCAAGAGCATACTTTCTATCTGAGGTGAGATTTCTAAGCAGAATGAGAGACGTCCACAGATGTGGTTATGAATAATGTATGTCTTTATTGCCACACTGTTTAGATACTATGTACAATTATTTTTTTTAGGCATACAAGTTGTAAAATAAGTTTTATATCAATTTGGACTCTTCTTGTGTATTTTCAATAAAAAGTTCCTTTAAATAAAAAGAATGAAATAGTGTTTGCCATCTCATAAAGTGCTCTCACGTTACTACAACATGCCATATTTTATGATAAGTGAGGGTTCAACCTCTAGGTATCTTTTTTAGTTTTGATTTATGTTCACATTTCTCTGGTTTCAGACTGGGCAGATTGTGATGATTTTATTTTTTACAACAATAGATTTTTATTGTATTTTGTATAGACAATAATCAATTATCAAGTCAAAGAAGTATGGGATCTGACGTTCAAAGGGGTTATCCAAATTTCAAAGCGAAGTTTGCAATCCCTCTACGTCACTGCTGACTTCTGAATCCTGTGAAAGCGCTCACGCTGTTCAGGTTCCCCAGTATTGGAGATGCGGTCACATGTCGAAATGTTTGTGATTTGGATACATGAGTTCATGTACCGAAGCAAACTGCAGTTTCATGCATTGAACCATTTGTAAAAAGTGAGTGACTATGAACCCTGAAAAAATACAATCATTGGGGCCAAAGGACATCCTGAAGACATTGATTCTACCTAGACAAGATATGTGATATTTTGCCCTTTGTCTTCCAGCAGCCAAAGCCGATGTCTAAGAAGCGGGGAATAATTTTCCTTGTAAAGGGAGGTGTAAGATTAAGTTAAGTTAATCTATATATGTGTAAAAATGAGTGTATGTTTGTGTGTGTATCAGCCATGCCCACTCCACATAGCCCCACCCAATCATTAAGGATCTTTCATTTCACCAGAGCTGTTTAAAAGAAGCTGAGCTGTGATTGGTCGAAGCTGAGCTGTGATTGGTTGTGATGCGCACATGGTACCATGGTTATGGGGTACTCGGCACCAAGCCCGTTGAAGTCTATGGGAATGTCACAAGTAGCACAGCTCGGTCCGTTGCCCTGGGAGCTCATACAATGGGGGAATATTTACAGGGATTGTAGTAATAGTTGTTCGTGACGCCACCTGTGGTTTCTGATCAGGTAGACCAGCGCTGCAGGGTTAATCTTCTGAGGGATGTTATTAGGCAGCTAGATGTTAAGTCTTCCACAGGTGAGACTGTTCCCTCAAAGTCTATGGTGGTGCAGGGTGCAGGTAATAAGTCAAACACACACAAGCTGGTCTCTTTTCATACCTTTACTGTTGAAGGTTGCAGGTATATCCCAGGGAAGCTGCTCAGGGTGGAGAATGCACATCCAGGCAATCGCCAAGCAGGTTTAAGGCCTCCTTTCTCCTTTAATGTGTATGAGCCGTAACCTGCGTGAAGTCAGGTTTAACTCTAAGTATAGCAACTCCGCCGGCCAACATTGTGGTGGAAGTCTTCTTGTGGCAAGAACTAAGTCTGTATGGCTGCGCACGCCTGACTTCGGTTCTTCCTGACCCCAGTTACGTATTGGCACTTAAGGCTACCCTCTACGACTTGAAGTCTAGCAGGGATTCCGGTTTTCTATCACTAGCCGTGAAGTACTAGCAATGCTTCGGACCCGGCGTCCGGTTTAGTCGAGTGAAGGTGATCTGTCACCTAAGTCACTCTTTCCTTTGTCACCACTCGCCCGTCGCCCTGCTTTCAGACCCTTAACATAAGCACGGGTAACAGTCGGTGTAGTCGTCAGCTTTCTTCCTTCAAGCTCACTAACTGTTCTCAGTTGGCTCGTTGTAATACTGTCGTCCCCTTCCTTCTTTTCTTTCACAGACTCTGTCCAGAGCAGCTTTCAGGACATTCCGTCAGACTGAGTATAAGCCCGCTCCGAGAGTCACTTCCCACGCTCATAGGGAACCAGCAATAGCCTGTTCTGAGGTAACAGCTTCTATCTTCCTCCTTCTGTCTCTGACAGGAATAACACTCTTGCTCAGACTGAGCTGAACTCTGACAGGAACTAATCCCTGACAGGAACTAATCTGAACTGCTACGTCTCACTAACCTTATATATTCTAAGGTTCCCTCTAGTGGTAGTGTTGGGGAAGTGTGAGATGTGAATGAATATCAGGTTTTGCAATTACCTTTTAGTACATACTCCTGGGAACATGTGTACCAAGCGCAGCTGGGCCACACAGTTGCTATGAGCAACAGTTTTCCCACTCCACAACAGCTCAGCAGACACTCACTGGGTGGGAGAAATCTAGCATCCCCGGGAACATAAGCTCCCAGCCATTGTCTGCCCCCCCAGAAAGGAGCAGAGAGCACATGACAGAAATGAATCACCCCCTCCTCTATTACTGCCGAGCTCTATTGTTACTGGCGTCAAAAATCGCATCATCAGCAGCCGCACACACAGCTGCACACAGAGCCACACTGCCAGGTTACATAACAGCACACCTCCAGTAACTCCTTGCTCAGCGACACCCGGCTCGGGACTATGGGATGGAGGATGTGTGATGGGTATATGGGCATGGGGCTATGGGATGGAGGATATGTATGATGGGTATATGGGCACGGGACCATGGGATGGAGGATATGTATGATGGTATATGGACTCGGGACTATGGGATGGAAGATATATATATGATGGTATATGGACTCGGGACTATGGGATGGAGGATTTGTATGATGGGTATATGGGCACGGGACTATGGGATGAAGGATGTGTGATGGGTATATGGGAATGGGACTATGGGATGGAGGATATGTATGATGGGTTTATGGGCACAAGACTATGGGATGGAGGCTGTGTGATGGGTACATGGGCACTGGACTATGGGATGGAGGATATGTATGATAGGTATATGGGCAAGGGACTATGGATGGAGGATGTGTGATGGGTATATGGGCACTGGACTATGGGATGGAGGATATGTATGATGGGTATATGGGCATGGATTATGGGATGGAGGATATATAATGGGTATATAGGCACTGGACTATGGGATACATAATATGTATGATGGGTATATGGGCATGGGACTATGGATGGAGGATGTGTGATGGGTATATGGGCATGGGACTAAGGGATGGAGGATATGTATGATGGGTTTATGGGCATGGGACTATAAGATGGAGGATGTGTGATGGGTACAGGGCACTGGACTATGGAATGAAGGATATGTATGATTTGTATATGGGCTCGGAACTATGGGATGGAGGAAATGTATGATGGGTATATGGGCAAGGGACTAAAGGATGGAGGATGTGTGATGGTATATGGACACGGGACTATGGGATGGAGGATGTTTATGATAGGTATATGTACAAAAAAAGGCTGCACTCAAGCATACTAAAGCATGACAACATGGAATACATGAAATGTAGAATAGCAATATGGCTTTGGAATATAAGGAAAAATTTGAGACGCTTAGTATAAACATTTGGCCAAACATTTTAACCCCTTAATGTCCAATGACGTGCAGAGTCCGTCATGACAAGGTGCCAGTTCCGGCACCAGGACGGACTCTGCACGTCATGCCTTTGATCTACCACAGCGTGTAAACACGCTGTGGTAGATCAGTGCCGACAGCTGTCACAGACAGCTGACAGGCACGGCAAGCGGTGCGGGGACCTTTGCCATCGGTCCCCGCACTCACAGCGCTGTGGTTGGTCAGTCAATCTGACTGACCAAACACAGCAGCGATCGCGCAGGAGAAGCTGAAATTTCAGCTTCCCCAGCGCGATCAGTGCAGGAGCCCGGCGCTGCAGTGGCCAGGCTTCCTGCACTGACAGCCAGGAGCGGAGCCCCCACCGCCCCTGGCTGTTAACCCCCTGACTGCTGCGATCGAGCGCGATCGCAGAGCTCAGGGGGGGAGGCAGAGGGTCGGGTGCTCCCTCTGCCTCAGATCAGCGTCCCAGCGATGTAATCGCAGGGCCTGATCTCTGCCTTGATGACCCGGGGTTGTCATGACAACCTCCGGGTCATCTAGCTACGGGAAGCTGCTGTGATCATGTCACAGCAGCTTTCCCCATAGGTACAATGCATTGCAATGCCAGAGCATTGCAATGCATTGTAACTGCAATCAAAAGTAAAAAAAGTGAAAGTCCCATAAAGGGACAAGTTGAAAAAAATCATTTTTTTTAAAAAATTGTAAAAAAAATATTAAAAAATAATTAAAAAAAAATCCCCTAAAAAATACACATTTTTATGTAATAAAAAAAATAAAAAACAAAAAAAATACACATGTTAGGTATCGCCACGTCCGTAAAAATCCCATCTATAAAAGCATAACCCTAGTTAACCCCTTCAGTGAAAGCCGTAAAAAAAAAACACAAAAAAGTAGTAAATTATACTTTTTCCAAGCGGTATCATTATACCGCTTGGAAAAAGTGCAATAACACGCGATCAAAAAGTCAGATATAAATAATCATGGTACCGCTGAAAACGTCATCTTGTCCCGCAAAAAACAAGCCACTATACAGCATCATCAGCGAAAAAATAAAAAAGTTATAGCTCGCGGAATAAACTGATGCAAAAATAATTATTTTTTCTATAAAATTCTTTATTGTGTAAAAAACGCCAAAACATAAAAAAAATATATAAATGAGGTATCGCTGTAATCGTAGTAAACCGAAGAATAAAGCTGCTTTATCAATTTTACCACACGCGGAACGGGGGAAAAAAAATAAAAAAAAAACAATTCCTGAATTGCTGGTTTTTGTTCATTCTGCTTCCACAAAAATCGGAATAGGAAGCGATCAAAAAACGTTATGTGCCCGAATATGGTACCAATAAAAATGTCAGCTCGTCCCGCAAAAAATAAGCCCACAGATAACTCTGTCGGCCGAAATATGGAAAAATTATAGCTCTCAAAATACGGCGATGCAAAAAATTCTTACACAAAATTATTCCAAAAAAAAGCATCTTTTAGTGTGTGACAGAAGCTAAACATGAAAAAAGGGAGTAAATCTGGTATCGCTGTAATCGCACCGATCCGAGGAATAAAGTCGCCTAATCACTAATATCGCACGAGGAACGGCGTAAAAAAGAAAACCAATTCTTCACCTTTGGTAGATTTGTTCATTGTGCCTCCCAAAGATCGCAGTAAGGCGATCACAGTGGTTCCCCCCCGCATATGGGGTATCAGCGTACTCAGGACAAAATGCACAATAGCTTTTGGGGTCCTATTTCTCCTGTTACCCTTAGAAAAATAAAAATTTGGGGCAAAAAGGTCATTTTTGTGGAAAAAAATATGATTTTTTTTATTTTCACGGCTCTACGTTATAAACTTCTGTGAAGCCCTTGGGGGTTCAAAGTGCTGACCACACATCTAGATAGGTTCCTTGGGGGTCTAGTTTGCAAAATGGGGTCATTTGTGGGGGGTTTCTACTGTTTAGGCACATCAGGGCTCTCCAAGCGCGACATGACACCCGCAGACCATTCCATCAAAGTCTGCATTTAAAAACGGTGCTCCTTCCCTTCCGATCTCTGCCATGCGTCAAAATAGTGGTTCCCCCCCACATATGGGATATCAGCGTACTCAGGACAAATTGCACAATAGCTTTTGGGGTCCTATTTCTCCTGTTACCATTATAAAAATAAAAATTTGGGGCAAAAAGTTTATTTTTGTGGAAAAAAATATGATTTTTTTATTTTCACGGCTCTACGTTATAAACTTCTGTGAAGCACTTGGGGGTTCAAAGTGCTCACCACACATCTAGAAAAGTTCCTTGGGGGTCTAGTTTCCAAAATGGAGTCACTTGTGGGGGGTTTCTACTGTTTAGGCACATCAGGGGCTATCCAAACGTGACATGACACCCACAGACCATTCCATCAAAGTCTGCATTTGAAAAAGGCGCTACTTCCCTTTCGAGCTCTGCCATGCGTCAAAATAGTGGTTTCCCCCCACATATGGGGTATCAGCGTACTCAGGACAAATTGCACAATAACTTTTGGGGTCCTGTTACCCTTTGGAAAATAACAATTGGGGTGCAAAGATCATTTTTGTGGAAAAGATATGATTTTTTAATTTTACTGCTCTACGTTATAACCTTCTGTGAAGCCCTTGGGGTTCAAAGCTCTCACCACACATCTAGATAAGTTCCTTGGGGGGTCTAGTTTCCAAAATGGGGTCACTTGTGGGGGTTTCCACTGTTTAGGCACACAGGGACTCTCCAAATGCGACATGGCGTCCAATCTCAATTCCAGCCAAAAAAGTCAAATGGCGCTGCTTCCCTTCCGAGCTCTGCCATGCGCCCAAATAGTGGTTTACCCCCACATATGGGGTATCAGCGTACTCAGGACTAATTGCCCAATAACTTTTGGGGTCCTTTTATCCTTTGGAAAATAATAATTGGGATGAAAAGATCATTTTTGTGGAAAAAATATGATTTTTTAATTTTACGGCTCTACGTTATAACCTTCTGTGAAGCCCTTGGGGGTTAAAAGCTCTCACAACACATTTAGATGAGTTCCTTGAGGGGTCCAGTTTCCAAAATGGGGTCACTTGTGGGGGGTTTCCACTGTTTAGGCACACAGGGACTCTCCAAATGCGACATGGCGTCCAATCTCAATTCCAGCCAAAAAAGTCAAATGGCGCTGCTTCCCTTCCGAGCTCTGCCATGCGCCCAAATAGTGGTTTACCCCCACATATGGGGTATCAGCATACTCAGGACTAATTGCCCAATAACTTTTGGGGTCCTTTTATCCTTTGGAAAATAATAATTGGGATGAAAAGATCATTTTTGTGGAAAAAATATGATTTTTTAATTTTACGGCTCTACGTTATAACCTTCTGTGAAGCCCTTGGGGGTTAAAAGCTCTCACAACACATTTAGATGAGTTCCTTGAGGGGTCCAGTTTCCAAAATGGGGTCACTTGTGGGGGTTTCCACTGTTTAGGCACACAGGGACTCTCCAAATGCGACATGGCGTCCAATCTCAATTCCAGCCAAAAAAGTCAAATGGCGCTGCTTCCATTCCGAGCTCTGCCATGCGCCCAAATAGTGGTTTACCCCCACACATGGTATATCGGTGTACTCTGGAGAAATTGTACAACAAATATTGTGGTTCATTTTCTCCTGATACCCTTGACAAAATTTTAAAAAATTGTGTCGAAAGAAAAATTTTGGGAAAAAAAGTTAAATGTTCATTTTTTCCTTCCACATTGCTTCAATTCTTGTGAAGTACCTAAAGGGTTAATAAACTTCTTGAATGTGGCTTTGAACACGTTGAGGGTGCAGTTTTTAGAATGGTGTCACTTTTGGGTATTTTCTGTCATATTGACCCCTCAAATTCACTTCAAATGTGAGGTGGTCCCTAAAAAAATGGTTTTGTAAATTTTGTTGGAAAAATGAGAAATTGCTGGTCAACTTTTAACACTTATAACTTCGTAACAAAAAAAAATTTTGGTTCCAAAATTGTGCTGATGTAAAGTAGACATGTGGGAAATGTTATTTATTAACTAATTTTTGTGACATATCTCTCTGATTTAATGGCATAAAAATTAAAAGTTTGAAAATTGCAAAATTTTCAAAATTTTTGCCATATTTCCATTTTTTTCATAAAAAAACGCAAGTTATATTGAAGAAATTTTACCACTATCATGAAGTACAATATGTCACGAGAAAACAATCTCAGAATCGCCAAGATCCGTAGAAGCGTTCCAGAGTTATAACCTCATAAAGAGACAGTGGTCAGAATTGTAAAAATTGGCCTGGTCTTTAACCTACAAAATGGCTTGGTCATTAAGGGGTTAAAGCTCACCAACCATCGTCAAGGTGGTCTCAATTCTGGTGAGTCCCTGACCTAATGTGAACATACCTCTATTAGGCTGATATCTGAATTTCTGGGTGAATATGCACCTCTGTCAGTAATGCCTGCATTTATGGGTAAAGTAGGGACCTGGTGTAATTAAAATCACCACCTGGTGGGGGCGGAGTGCTCAGTCAGCAAGCTAACATTCAAAAGACAAAAAAACCTGACTGGCACATCCAGACTAATGTGAACTAGGTGCAATCCAAGGGAAGCTACCCCCATGTAAACATACAAAAAAAGGCTGCACTCAAGCATACTAAAGCATGACAACATGGAATACATGAAATTTAGAATAGCAATATGGCTTTGGAATATAAGGAAAAATTTGAGACGCTTAGTATAAACATTTGGCCAAACATTTTAAAGCCCACCAACCATCGTCAAGGTGGTCTCAATTCTGGTGAGTCCCTGACCTAATGTGAACATACCTCTATTAGGCTGATATCTGAATTTCTGGGTGAATATGCACCTCTGTCAGTAATGCCTGCATTTATGGGTAAAGTAGGGACCTGGTGTAATTAAAATCACCACCTGGTGGGGGCGGAGTGCTCAGTCAGCAAGCTAACATTCAAAAGACAAAAAAACAAAAGACAAAAAAACCTGACTGGCACATCCAGACTAATGTGAACTAGGTGCAAACCAAGGGAAGCTACCCCCATGTAAAACATACAAAAAAAGGCTGCACTCAAGCATACTAAAGCATGACAACATGGAATACATGAAATTTAGAATAGCAATATGGCTTTGGAATATAAGGAAAAATTTGAGACACTTAGTATAAACATTTGGCCAAACATTTTAAAGCCCACCAACCATCGTCAAGGTGGTCTCAATTCTGGTGAGTCCCTGACCTAATGTGAACATACCTCTATTAGGCTGATATCTGAATTTCTGGGTGAATATGCACCTCTGTCAGTAATGCCTGCATTTATGGTAAAGTAGGGACCTGGTGTAATTAAAATCACCACCTGGTGGGGGCGGAGTGCTCAGTCAGCAAGCTAACATTCAACATGGTTGGTGGGCTTTAAAATGTTTGGCCAAATGTTTATACTAAGCGTCTCAAATTTTTCCTTATATTCCAAAGCCATATTGCTATTCTAAATTTCATGTATTCCATGTTGTCATGCTTTAGTATGCTTGAGTGCAGCCTTTTTTTGTATGTTTTACATGGGGGTAGCTTCCCTTGGTTTGCACCTAGTTCACATTAGTCTGGATGTGCCAGTCAGGTTTTTTTGTCTTTTGAATGTTAGCTTGCTGACTGAGCACTCCGCCCCCACCAGGTGGTGATTTTAATTACACCAGGTCCCTACTTTACCCATAAATGCAGGCATTACTGACAGAGGTGCATATTCACCCAGAAATTCAGATATCAGCCTAATAGAGGTATGTTCACATTAGGTCAGGGACTCACCAGAATTGAGACCACCTTGACAATGGTTGGTGGGCTTTAAAATGTTTGGCCAAATGTTTATACTAAGCGTCTCAAAATTTTCCTTATATTCCAAAGCCATATTGCTATTCTAAATTTCATGTATTCCATGTTGTCATGCTTTAGTATGCTTGAGTGCAGCCTTTTTTTGTATGTTTTACATGAGGGTAGCTTCCCTTGGTTTGCACCTAGTTCACATTAGTCTGGATGTGCCAGTCAGGTTTTTTTGTCTTTTGAATGTTAGCTTGCTGACTGAGCACTCCGCCCCCACCAGGTGGTGATTTTAATTACACCAGGTCCCTACTTTACCCATAAATGCAGGCATTACTGACAGAGGTGCATATTCACCCAGAAATTCAGATATCAGCCTAATAGAGGTATGTTCACATTAGGTCAGGGACTCACCAGAATTGAGACCATCTTGATGATGGTTAGTGGGCTTTAAAATGTTTGGCCAAATGTTTATACTAAGCGTCTCAAAATTTTCCTTATATTCCAAAGCCATATTGCTATTCTAAATTTCATGTATTCCATGTTGTCATGCTTTAGTATGCTTGAGTGCAGCCTTTTTTTGTATGTTTTACATGGGGGTAGCTTCCCTTGGTTTGCACCTAGTTCACATTAGTCTGGATGTGCCAGTCAGGTTTTTTTGTCTTTTGAATGTTAGCTTGCTGACTGAGCACTCCGCCCCCACCAGGTGGTGATTTTAATTACACCAGGTCCCTACTTTACCCATAAATGCAGGCATTACTGACAGAGGTGCATATTCACCCAGAAATTCAGATATCAGCCTAATAGAGGTATGTTCACATTAGGTCAGGGACTCACCAGAATTGAGACCACCTTGACAATGGTTGGTGGGCTTTAAAATGTTTGGCCAAATGTTTATACTAAGCGTCTCAAAATTTTCCTTATATTCCAAAGCCATATTGCTATTCTAAATTTCATGTATTCCATGTTGTCATGCTTTAGTATGCTTGAGTGCAGCCTTTTTTTGTATGTTTTACATGGGGGTAGCTTCCCTTGGTTTGCACCTAGTTCACATTAGTCTGGATGTGCCAGTCAGGTTTTTTTGTCTTTTGAATGTTAGCTTGCTGACTGAGCACTCCGCCCCCACCAGGTGGTGATTTTAATTACACCAGGTCCCTACTTTACCCATAAATGCAGGCATTACTGACAGAGGTGCATATTCACCCAGAAATTCAGATATCAGCCTAATAGAGGTATGTTCACATTAGGTCAGGGACTCACCAGAATTGAGACCATCTTGACGATGGTTAGTGGGCTTTAAAATGTTTGGCCAAATGTTTATACTAAGCGTCTCAAAATTTTCCTTATATTCCAAAGCCATATTGCTATTCTAAATTTCATGTATTCCATGTTGTCATGCTTTAGTATGCTTGAGTGCAGCCTTTTTTTGTATGTTTTACATGGGGGTAGCTTCCCTTGGTTTGCACCTAGTTCACATTAGTCTGGATGTGCCAGTCAGGTTTTTTTGTCTTTTGAATGTTAGCTTGCTGACTGAGCACTCCGCCCCCACCAGGTGGTGATTTTAATTACACCAGGTCCCTACTTTACCCATAAATGCAGGCATTACTGACAGAGGTGCATATTCACCCAGAAATTCAGATATCAGCCTAATAGAGGTATGTTCACATTAGGTCAGGGACTCACCAGAATTGAGACCACCTTGACGATGGTTGGTGGGCTTTAAAATGTTTGGCCAAATGTTTATACTAAGCGTCTCAAATTTTTCCTTATATTCCAAAGCCATATTGCTATTCTAAATTTCATGTATTCCATGTTGTCATGCTTTAGTATGCTTGAGTGCAGCCTTTTTTTGTATGTTTTACATGAGGGTAGCTTCCCTTGGTTTGCACCTAGTTCACATTAGTCTGGATGTGCCAGTCAGGTTTTTTTGTCTTATGATAGGTATATGGGCATGGGACTATGGGATGAAGGATGTATGATGGGTATATGGGCACTGGATTATGGGATGGATGATATGTATGATGGGTATATGGGCACGGGATTATGGGATGGAGGCTACGTTTGATGGGTATATGGGCACGGGACTATGGGATGTAGGAAATGTATGATGGTATATGGGCACGGGACTATGGGATGGAGGATATGTGTGATGGGTATATGGGCACTGGACTATGGGATAGAGGATATGTATGATGGGTATATGGGCACAGGACTATAGGATGGAGGATATGTGTGATGGGTATATGGGCACAGGACTATGGGATGGACTGTATGTGTGATGGGTATATGGGCATGGGACTATAGGATGGATGATATGTATGATGGGTATATCAGCATGGGACTATGGAATAAAGAATATGTATGAGTGGTAAAATGGGCACGGTACTATGGGATGGAGGATGTGTGATGGGTATATGGGCACTGGACTATGGGATGGAGGATATGTATGATGTTTATATGGGCACTGGACTATGGGATGGAGGATGGGTGATGGGTATATGGGCACTGGACTATGGGATGGAGGATGTGCGATGGGTATATAGGCACTGGACTATGGGGTGGAGGATAATCATCATAATTTGTTATAACTAACCACAGTTAGTTACTATGCCCGGGCAAAGCCAGGCTCTTCAGCTAGTGTATAAATAATCTAAATGGGCAGTAGCACAGGTAAAGAAAAATGAGGATCAAAAATAAGTTGATCATTGAGGGCTGTGAAGACATATTAGGAGCCTGAGATTTAGATTCATTAAAGGAAATTTGTCAGCAGGTTTTTGCTGTGTAATCTGAAGACAGCATGACGTAGGGGTTAAAGCACAGATTTCATTCCATGTGTCATTTTGCAGGCTGTGTGCTATTGTTTACTTACAGTGAAGGTCTAATCACTAGGACATTATCTTTGTTTAGTCTAGCTGACATGTGCCTCCTGGTTCAATTCCGCCCCCTCCAGTGATAAGCAGCTCACTGTCAACAGACAATGTACACAGAAAGCTGCTAATCAGGGTTGGGCAGGGGCAGATTTCTCAACTAAGCTGCATTCTACATCTAAGAACTCTGATTGTGACAGTAAACTACGTGACACATTGCTAGAATCAGGGTCTCTTTGCCTACATCAGGCAGTTCTCAAATGAAGCTGTACTACTATGTTCCCCACTATGTAAGAGACGAAGAGTATGGTAGTCAGATGTGAACACCAGCAATTAACACTAGACAAAAAATTAAAAAGAGATGCCTCTGGTGTGAGGAACACATGTGTGGTACAGAAGCGCGTTTCATCCACACTTCCTCAGGAGGTGTGTATTTTTTTGTCTGGTGTTAATTCCCTATTTTGATGTAATAATGTAAATATTTTGCAAAATACATTGTTTGTGTTCACATCTGACTCCGCTGCGTCTCTAACATTGTGGGGAACATAGTAGTACAGCCTGATTTAAAAATTGCCCTTGGTGACACAATATTATGACATGGATCACAGCCTGTTGAGTTGCAGATGAGGTAGCAAAAACCTGCTGACAGATTCCCGTTCATGAATAATGTGGAGACTGACCCAAAAGCAGATAGGATCCTAAGAAGGTGAGGTAAAGACTGTGGGATATGTCAAAGACAAGAGAATTTCAACTACTAAAGCCACAGCTGAGACGCTGAAGTAATCTGATGTCATGGTTAAAATGAATAGCGATAAAATGAATAGCGACTAGCTCCTTGCCGAGGATGAAAAGTATTTGGGATAGTAGGCAGATGGGTAGATGAGACTAAAAGCCTGAATATTTCAAAAATGCAGGAGGTGAATGGTACAGAGCTCAGACCTACGCAATGAATTTGGATGAAACCAGGAATGCTCCAACACAGCAAAAAGACAGGGCGAGAAATAGTATCAAAGGCCTTTTCGATTTCCAGTGAGAGAAGCATCTATTCAATGGGTTTTACACTGATGGAGCAGATAGGCCACCCATGTAATGTTGTGTGAAGGAACTGTCAGATTGTGATGATTTCATGGAAAAGGAGTGGCATGTTCATTTAGCAAGCTTCAGATCCAGTAAGACTGTAAAAAAATGGACTAAGAAGACTAATGAATATATTCAGTACATAATTACGAGCTTGTTATAATTACCATGTAAATCTTATGCACCATTCTCTTCTGAAACTATGCTTCCCTAACCTGTTATTTCCTCGTATCTATGAAACAAAGTACAAAAAAAATGGAAAATGAAAAAGCACAATGAGATCTGTTTGCACAAGAATGTAAACACTTTATTTATGCTCCACGCTGCCTTAAAAGGTTTTAATAATAGAGAGATGCTTTTATTATTGTACCCTCTATGAGTACAAGAACAACACATCATTCAAACAAAGCCAGAAGGACAAAGCCTGAAGCTCCGCTGTTTACTTATATCTGGGAGGCTCAGTGTACCCTGCAAATTTCATGTGGTTTATGCTTTAGATGGAAAGGTGCTTCATAAGTAAACACTTGACTTTAACACTGCCATAGTCAAGGGAAATACATTCTATTTTTATAAATTGATTTATTTTTTTTTAAAGGGACTTGGTCTTCTTTAAGTTAGGCCATCTATAAAACATCCTAACATTACGTAGTATTCACTTGAATATAGCTGAACTGCAATACCGGTCAAGGCCATGGTGACAAGAGGAGCTGTTTACGGATACAAAGAAGATGTCTTATTTAATAACCAAAACATTATTTTAAATTAGTGGTTGTTAAGGGCCTGCGGAACGCACCTAATAGATATTAAGGAGAGATGCGTTCGCAGCCCGGGTCCACCGTGCAGGCAGAGCCTGCTGCTAGTAAGATGGCGCAAATAGGCAGTATGAACGAACTCTGTTATCCCGCAGAGTCACAGATGTAAACGCCGTACCACTATATAGTGGTATGGGCGAACTCTGTTATTCCACAGAGTTGCTAACTAAAATGCTGTAGCACTATATGGCAATATAAGCGGACTCTGTTAATTCACAGAGCCGCTGTGACAACGACTGTGTCCTGTCAGACTCACAGAGGACACAGATGACTGCTAAGTGGATTGCAGTCTGTGGTCATGCAAACAGAACCCAAGCAATAATCTCCTCACCGGAGTAGCCAGTATTCTAATGGCATTTTCAGCCGAGCCCTGAACACGTGCATACAAAACTCCTCACCAGAGGTGCCGGTATTCTAGGGGCTTATTTCAGCCGGACCTAACCACATGCATACATGACCACACTGGCGCAAGCACATAACAGATTTGATACTAGCGCGCGGCCGTGCGGTTATGCCACCTTTTTTAGTAGCAGCTACAGGACCTTCCAGAAAAGGACCAATGAGAAACTGTTCCAGAACACAAGCAGTTTCAGGACCTTCCTGGCAGACCAATGGGAGTCGCTGCTGTAACCTAGCATGTGACCCCTGATCTCCAATGGGAAATCTTGCCCTGGGCATGCTCAGATGGAGAAAGCGAGGACTTTGTCCCAGGACTGCCTGCTCCAGCACTGGTTATAATAGAGGAACCAGGAGAGGCAGCAACAAGCCTCTGCACAGTATTAGACCGAGCGAGACGCTGGGACCGACGTCTCCGCTGAGCAGGCTCCACTGCGGCCGGAGATGGATGGGGGACCGCAGCGGGACTGGTTCGAGATTCCCCTTGTGCAGCAGCGGGAACTCGTTCCCTAACAAGTGGTAATAAGCCCTCTAATAACAGCTATTGACCTTTGATATCAACTGGAACTGCAAGAGCAGTGAGGGAAAAGCTGGGGATTCATTGTTTCCTTCTTTCCTTCCATCTTCTCCCCTACCCTCCCTCCCTTCCTACTACCCCATCGATTCTTCAATTCATACTCCATCCCTCCCCAAATCCCTTCTCTCCTTCCTTCCTTGTTTCCTTCCTTCCCTCTCTCTCCCTCACTCCCCCTTTCCCTCTCCCTCTGTAGTCATTCCTCTCGCTCTCCCTTTCTCCCTCCTTCTCTCTCTACTTTTTCTTCCCCCTCTGGGCAGATTTGGAAAATCATGGAAATACGTGATCATTTAGTTTGTTTCTGAGCTCACTGATCCCATAGTCTACGTTCTCGCTAGCATTTTGACATTCTGTGTTGTCTGTTCCGTTTTTGAGAAAGACAAAAGAAATTAATGTAGAAAATGGACCTTTTGCAAATGTGATGCAAGCAGAAGCAGAATCTGTTATGTGTTAAGGTCTGCATGATGAACTTTTAAACCCAGTCAAACCCCATAATAATCAATGTCGTCCTTCTGCTTCCATTTGGATCAGTTCAACGGATCTCTTTTTGACATTCATTCTATTTGTCTATTCCTAAAGACAGAACAGATAATCAGAATGTCAAAAAACAAGCCTTACAATTTCAATGTATTTGTGACAATTATGGCAGCCATGAAAATAACTCAGAGGCAGCCAATCATCTATATGTGCACAAACTCAGGCCTTCTGGACGAAGAAACTTACTTAGAACTTGTTGGTTGTCACTACTGAACCATCCTTGTTATTGTCAGCGAGCCTACTTCATTCTTCATTCACCTCCCGTTATTTATGCCATTTCATTGGTAAGCGACAAATTAGAGAGGTTTTCTAGGAAATCTAGTTATTGGCTCATACCTCCAGTAAGAGCACAGATGCGCCTAGTAGAAAATTGGTAAATAGGCCATTAATATGTAATCCTAGAAAACCCCATAAGGACTGCTCAGGTTATGTCCATATGCAGCATTGTTTTTTTTGGCAGAAAAGAAGCTGTGTTTTACAGTACCAGCAAAAGCTATGAAATTTCAGAAATTGCTTGGACACACTTTTCTTTCCTATCTGAATTTAAGAACTGTATTGTTTTTTAAATCTGCTGCATGTCAAATCTTTCAGTTTTTTGGCAACGTATTTTCACCCAAAAATTCAGCTGAAGCATAAGTTGGTATACATGCACTACACAGAGCACATATACCAACATATGATCCGGCTCATTTCTTTGGTTTTCATGTACTTTCTTGTACTTTATACAAACAGGAGCATGGCTCCCTCTTTCTGAGCTAGGCATTTCATCTATATAGCTTCCCATGGGCAAGTGTCTGAACTGTCGGCCCCTGTCCTGCCCTTATCTACATTGAGGTCAGCTGACACAAAGTAAGGTTTTAATACTAGAGAAAAGGATAGGACTTTCCCGAAAGGGCACACCTTGTCACGGTGGAATGGCTTTTGCACTTTTTTATGAGAATAGTGTTAATTAAGTACACTATGTTATTTACATGTACTATTATTATTTACTTACTACAGAGTATATACTCAATTAGTTTTTATCTTGGGTTTTGTCTGTGAAACAGTCACAGTGTGTATGTGCTTTTACTCAGTGCATGCATACCAACTTATACTCCTGGTCATTTCTTTGGTTTTCCTGTAGTTTCTTGTACCCTTTACAAATAAGGTGTGGCTTCCCCTTTTCTGAGAAAGGCATTTCTATGTAGCTGCCCATGGGCAGGTGTCTGAACAGTAGGGCCTGTATCCTGCTCTGTCCTTATCTATATTGAGGTTGGCTGATACAAGGTAAGGTTTTAGTACTAGAGATAGGACCATCCCATCTATATAGCTTCCCATGGGCAGGTGTCTGAACAATCGGGCCCTGTTCTTCCCTGCACTTATCTATATTGAGGTCAGCTGACAAAAGTAAGGTTTTAATACTAGAGATAAGGATAGGACTTTCCTGATTGGGTACACCTTGTTGTGGTGGGATGGATTTTACACTTTTTTGATCAAAGCAGTGTTAACTAAATACCCTATGTTATCTATATATGCTATTACTATTTACTATTTCTTATTTATTTACTACAGGATACAGGCTCATTTTGTCTTTTTTCTTGAGTTTTAGTGTATTTTTAACCATAGGAAGCAATGAGAAAGTGGAAAAAATACAATATGTTTTGCAGCATTTTTGGCACATTTTGGTGAATCAATCTAACTTTATAAAGCATGTACTGTAAACGTGCAATCCACACGCAAAAAAAAGCGAAAATGCTGCAAAACTGAAAACTGCAAAAAAAAAAAACTCTGCAAAAACACTGTGTGAACAAAACCTAAGACTGAAAACTCTAAAACCCAGTTATATGCATTAATTACTTGATTGTGCAAAGTCAACACAAGACTATTTGTGGAGATATGAAAACAGAAGCTGAAGTGAAATTTTAGGCTGATAGGAGGCAGTTCAAATTTAATAGCGTTTGCCAAAGAAAAAACTAAGTTCCGTAAACACGTCCGAGCCTTCATTAGCCCACTAAGTTAAATAGATTTGTTATGACTCTAATTCGAGCTACGAATTGTAAAATAAATATGCGCTTGGGAACTCGTTCTCCAGAACTGACTCAAGTCACTTGTATTTCTCCGTTTCCCAGTGATAAATGACAAGATTCAAGTGACAATCCTGGGTCTCTCTCTGATAAATGAAACTGATTAAACAAAAAGCACCAGCGCCCTTGTTCTGGTAGAAACAGACAGCTGACATTTTTATGCTTGGATAGGAGCTAAAGATAGAATTGTGAAAGCAGAGAACTTGCTGAAAATATAAATGGAAGGATCTAAAATAGCCAACAAAAAAAGAAATCATAAGGATTGATATTTCCTCGGAGAAAAATAATTGTGCGTTTGTTCTTCAACCACTCAAATTAAACTTCTATTTTATTTCAAAGCAAATTCAGCATCGCAATGTCTAGAAAAAGTGACAACCCATTTAGACAAGCCGATAATCGGGAACAACTTCATTAGAACACTCTTTTGATGATTATCGGTTCATGTAAAGATGTCAATAATCACCCGGTAAACATGCAAAATGCTTATTCGTTAAGGGATTGGCTCGTTCATGTCGGGATTAAAATCATCGTTCTTGGCCGAATATCATGTTGTGAAAACCGGAGATGTGGAAACATGAAGAAAAAAACATGCCATACAAAAGGGATCACCTTAAAAAAATCAACTTTTTATTGAAACTGATACAAGACAAGCAATTAAAAACACTTAAAAAGCCAAATGGCACAACATAAGAACCAAACCAGCCCACAATGGAGCTGAGCCCCACCAAACCTAGACAAACAATAGATAGATATTGAAATTGTAGATACAAGTAAGTCTAAAGGATAACAATAGATGTCTATAAAGTGGGTTTCCTCCAGGTAATTTGGCTTCCTGCCACACTCCAAAATCATACCAATAGGAAATTCAGATTGTGAGCCCCAATGGGGACAATGATAATGATGTCTGTGATGTGAAATTAATGGTGCGATATAAGTGAGTAAAATAAAAAAATAATAATCTATCAGTGATGGGGAAATCTGTCTCCACTCAATACCGATTGTACCTATGAATTAGAGTGTAAGATCAATCCAGGAGTAGAAAGAAGCATATTTCTATTATAAGAAAGTTGTACATTTTCATGTGTACTATTGATTTATGAAACAAAAATTGAAAGCGTTACTTTAACTCAAAGAATGAGGTGTAGCTACTTGAAGAATAAAGTTGAAGTGGGTATATTTTACCTTCTAATTTAATTGTGCGAGTCAATAAGGACATGATAATACAAGAAATATATAGTTTTTATGCATTACTATGACTTGGGTCTATAAGACTTTTTGATCTTTCTTTATTCCATTTTAGAGTGGGTAATTGATGGGAAAACAGCAATTTTGTTATTTATTTATGTCTTGCTTTTGAATTCATAATATGTGATAAATATTATGATTTATTACTCACTTATAATAATAATAATATTATAATGCCAAATGTTAATTTTTTTTCTTTTACTGTGTACATTTTGAGAAAATAGAATGTTTTGAAGTTTTACATTTTTTATTTGTATGTTTTTAAAAATATTTAAAATTGTTTTTTACATATTTACGTGCACAGTGGGTACGGAAAGTATTCAGACCCCTTTAAATTTTTCATTCTTTGTTTCATTGTAGCCATTTGGTAAATTCAAAAAAGTTCATTTTTTTCTCAGTAATCTACACTCTGCACCCCATCTTCACTCATATTTAAGTCGCATGATGTCCATTTCCTTTTGATCCTCCTTGAGATGGTTCTACTCCTTCATTGGAGTCCAGCTGTGTTTAATTAAACTGATAGGACTTGATTTGTAAAGGCACACACCTGTCTATATAAGACCTCACAGCTCCTTATGCATGTCAGACCAAATGAGAATCATGAGATCAAAGGAACTGGCCAAGGAGCTCAGAGACAGAATTGTGGCAAGGCACACATCTGGTCAAGGTTACAAAAGAATTTCTGCAGTACTGAAGGAGAGCACAGTGGCCTCCACAATCCTTAAATGGAAGAAGTTTGGGACCACCAGAAGTCTTCCTAGACCTGGTTTTCCAATTGTGGGAGAAGAGCCTTGGTGAGAGAGGTAAAGAAAAACCCCAAGATCACTGTGGCTGAGCTCCACAGATGCAGTAGGGAGATGGGAGAAAGTTCCACAAAATCAACTATCACTGCAGCCCTCCACCACTGGGGACTTTATGGCAGAGTGGCCCAACGGAAGCCTCTCCTCAGTGCCAGACATATGAAAACCCGCATAGAGTTTGCTAAAAAACACATGAAGGACTCCCAGACTATGAGAAATAAGATTCTCAGGTCTGATGAAATGAAGATATAACCTTTTGGTGATAATTCTAAGTGGTATGTGTGGAGAAAATCAGGCACTGCTCATCACCTGCCCAATACAATCCCAACAGTGAAACATGGTGGTGGTGGCATCATGCTATGGGGGTGTGTTGTGAATGTTTTGGAGACGACTTCGGAGCTGAAGCTCCCTCTGTTGGTTGCTGAAGGTATTGAACCTATGTTGAATACTGAAAGTCTTACACCTGCAGATAACGAGTGGTTGTCAGGTGGTACTGA
The DNA here is from genome assembly GCA_033576555.1 of Oophaga sylvatica. NCBI lineage: Eukaryota > Metazoa > Chordata > Amphibia > Anura > Dendrobatidae > Oophaga > Oophaga sylvatica. The sequence continues at coordinate 26,982 of JARQOD010008488.1, forward strand.
TTGGCCTGATATAAGTGAGCTGACCTCCTATGATCCTCGCCGGTGATCAATTGTGCTTCCTGGTCTCGGTTGGAATTCAGCTTGCTTTCCTGCTGTCTCCTGCTTGCTTTCAGATAAGTCTCTTTCAGTTTTTTTACTGTAGTTTGAATTCTTTGCTTTTTGCTTCATTGCTTTTTGTCTTCAGCCGGGTCCCCTTTGGGGGCTTTGGCTGGTCTCCGTTTGTTTTTTGTATTTGTTCATTTTCTCAGTTCTTGTGATATTTTACTGCTGGGTAGCTACGTGTCCACACCAGAGATCTAATATAGGTGGTCGAGACCGTGTGGTCTCAGTATTTTTGGATTCAAAAGTGTTGGAGTTTTTCCTAGGGTTTTTTCTGGGTTGCAGACAGTATTCTCTCCTGTGCTGTCCTATCTAGACAGTTTTGGGCCCCAGCGTTTGCTCAATCTATTTTCTGTCTATGTTCGTATTTTCATCTTCTCTAACCGCCATTATATGTTTGGGGGCTTCCTACTCTTTTAGGGTCTACTCCGGGGCAATTAGCTTTCCTCTTTCCATCTTCAGGGATAGCTATCTCTCCAGCTATGCCGAGGTGTCTAGGACCACCGTAGGTACGCTCCACAGCTGCTTCTAGTTGTACAGTTAGTTTAGGGGTCTGCAACCTATTAGTTTCCAACCTCTCTGGTGTTAGGCTGCCTATGCGGCTTTTTGCTCCTGCCTCCTCAGCTACCAAAACGTAACAGAATCACCAGCCATGCTGAAAATTCTATGGTACTCAATAGAAGGGAAAAATAGTAAAGGAAAAAAAAAAGTCAGAAATTTTTTTTTTTTCCTGTTTGTTGCATTTTTTCCCTCTTTTTCTCTGGGGGCTGAGGAGGAATTTTTTCCCCAATGGAGGTCAAGCATTTGTCCGATCGTGTGGAGCAGCTTACTGCTGAAGTTCGGAGTATTACTATCTATCTTGCTGGGTTGACTGCTGTGGAACCTAGGATCCCTCTGCCGGATTTATTTTTGGGGGATCGGTCTAAGTTTTTGAATTTTAAAAATAACTGTAAGTTGTTTTTTGCTTTGAAACCTAAATCCTCAGGGAACACAACGCAGCAGGTTCAAATTGTCATCTCCCTGTTGCACGGTGACCCTCAGGATTGGGCCTTTTCCCTGACACCTGGGGATCCTGTTTTGAATGATGTTGATGTGTTTTCTCAGGCTCTGGGGTTATTGTATGATGAACCTAATGTTACTGATCAAGCTGAAAAAACCTTGTTGGCATTGAATCAGGGTCATGAAGCCGCTGAGCTGCATTGTCAGAAATTCAGAAAGTGGGCAGTCCTTACTAAATTACTAAATGGAATGATGATGCTCTGGCAGCTCTTTTTCGGAAAGGTCTGGCAGAAACTGTAAAGGATGTTATGGTGGGATTCCCTGTCCCCTCTGGTCTCAATGACTCTATGTCATTAGCTATTCAAGTTGACAGACGTCTGCGCGAGTGTAGTAATATGCATGAGTTTGTGATGCCTTGCGGGCCAGCCCCTGAGCCCATGCAGTGTGATGGAGTGACTTCTGGGGCACAGCATCATGAATTTCGTAAGCGTAATAAGTTGTGCTACTATTGTGGTGACGCTTCTCATGCTATTTTCGTCTGCCCCAAGTGGGGAAGACGTTTTGCGCGCTCAGTTGTTTTGGGTAGTGTTCAGACTAAATTTCTGTTGACTGTTACCTTGATTTGCTCCATGTCCACATTTTCAGCTCAGGGTTTTGTTGATTGAGGGGCAGTTATAAACCTGATGGATTTTGATTTTGCCAAACGTTGTGGTTTACCTATGATACCCCTGCGGAAGTCTATTCCTTTGCTGTGCATTGATTCTACCCCCTTGGCTGATAATAAGCCCCAGTTTTCTACCAAGGTGATAATGCGTGTTGACCCGGACCACCAAGGGAATTGCAAATTTTTGGTGTTTCATAATTTACATGACATTGTTGTACTGGGTTTTCCTTGGTTACAGACTCACAATCCTGTTTTGGATTGGAAGTCTGTCTGTGACCAGTTGGGGTTGTCAATGTGTTCGTGCTGACACTCCTTTTTTTTTCTGCCCCCCGTCTCAAGATGTTTTTTCTGCCTCCCCCCAGTCTCAAGATGTTCCTGACTATTTGACTGATTTTTCTGATGTGTTTAGCGAGAGTAAGTCTGCATCCTTACCTCCTCAAAGGAGTTATGATTTCGCTATTGACTTAGTACCCTGTTGTAAATTTCCCAAGGGTCGGCTCTTTAATTTATCTGTACCTGAGCATGAGGCTATGCGATCTTATATCAAAGAGTCATTAGAGAAGGGTCATATCAGACCATCCTCTTCACCCTTGGGCGCCGTGTTTTGATTATCGTCTCCTGAATAAGATCACTGTTAAATATCAATATCCGTTACCCTTGATTTCTGACCTATTTTCCAGAGTGAAGGGTGCTTGTTGGTTTACCAAGCTTGACCTCAGGGGGGCATATAATCTTGTTCGCGTCAAGCACGGAGATGAATGGAAGATGGCGTTTAATACCCCAGAGGGGCATTTTGAGTACCTAGTGATGCCTTTTGGGCTCACTAATGCCTCTTCCGTCTTCCAATCCTTTATGAACGATATTTTCTGGGATTTCGTGGATAAATTTCTGATCGTTCATTTGGACGATATCTTGATTTTTTCCAATGACTGGGATTCTCATGTGGAACATGTTCGGACTGTATTCCGGATTTTGAGAGAAAATGCATTGTATGTGAAGGGATCAAAATGTCTTTTTGGCGTACAGAAGGTTTCATTTCTGGGATTCATTTTGTCTCCGTCTGTTATTGAAATGGACTAGGTCTAAGTTCAGGCCATTTGTGATTAGATTCAACCCACTACATTGAAGGCTCTTCAGTAGAGTTGAGCGATACTTTCCGATATCCTAAAGTATCGGAATCGGAATGGTATCGCCGATATCACTAAAATATCGGCGATACCCGATACCGATACCGGAAGTCCCATGTAAGTCTATGGGAACAAAATATCGCAACTAAAAAAAACCCATTCTTTCCTTGTAAACACTAAATATACACACATAGAATACATATATATAATATATACATGTCATTGTGACATATATATATACATATATGTATAGTTTATACACTTCTACATAGTAAAATATCCTCTGATTCAATTGCCCGGTAAAGCCGGCTTCAGTGAAAAGACAGAAGCACCCGACATGAAATGACACTTGGTGTACATAGAGTTAACCATGTCTTTTCATGTCGTTTGCTATCTGATTTGCACAAACAATTAAATCAGTCTATGTGTGCAAAATTTCACACCTGTAGGGGTTAATTAAAGGTGTAAATTCGTTGTAAAAAAAACGGACTTTTTTGCTACGAATTTACACCTTTAATTAACCCCTACAGGTGTGAAATTTTGCACACATAGTCTGATTTAATTGTTTGTGCAAATTAGATAGCAAAGGACATGAAAAGACATGGTTAACCCTATGTACACCAAGTGTCATTTCATGTCGGGTCATAGGTCATAGGTGTTCGGTCTGGATGCCGAACTTTACTGTTCGGGTTCGCCCATCTCTACTTGCAAAATCACCAATCTATAGCACTAGCTTCTCCAAGAGCAGTTCTCCTAATCACAGCTCTGACTATCCTGAGCTATGTGCTTGTTCAAGTGCCATTATCTCTATATGTACCGTAAATACAGTGATAGCAGTGTACATTATAAAACAAATCACTAATAGCTGAATGTGTTACAGGCAGAACTTTATAGTTCTACTAATACTATAACTCAGCCTATCCTATCAGAAACAAAGAAGTAAAGAGCAACATAGCTCTGACCTGCTCCAGAGACAAATTGAGAATATTTCTTTAATTGTAACCACAACAATACCAGCACATTAAAAAGTTGTTGTTGTCCAATGTCCATATAGTACTATATTATGCTAAACAGTGGCCAGAGACCGCCATACCATGCCACAATAGTCCCATAGTTTGTTTTCATAGGACAGTGCGATTCTGTGCCTGCACACAGCCATATACTTTGCATAAAGTACCATATTCTACCTGCAAAGAACCAAATTGTGTGTTTGCAGTCCTACAATGAGCCTATATTGCACCCAATAAACTACACATTAGACCCAAATTAGAGTAATACTTGCCCATGTACATAGATGCCAGAGAGAACCACGTTTGTAAGTTACTGTGTATAACAACGCACATTATTCCATATTGTGCCCTGTTTGATTGATCCGATTCCTAACTGAAGGTGGTTTTCCAATCCTTAAAGAAAACTTCAAACTTGCTCCAAATAGTAAAACATAATCTAATATATTCATGTTTTACCCTTACCCCTCCTGTGCTGCTGGCCACAGGACCAACCGTGTGTTGCTTTCCATTGCGCTTGACAGCAGTGATTGGCTGCCTGAGTGACATGGCATTCAATCGACCTCAAAGCATGGTTAACAACTCCTGAAGGTTCTCAGCTCCCAAAACTTTCATGAATGGGCTAATCTCTAAATCCCACCCTTGCCCACTCAAATTGTATAAAATATAGACATGCGGACCCTCGATTTTACCTGATCCGTAGACCATATTGTTTTATATCCATTCAGGAGTTAGGAACACTCTGGCACAACAAGATACTTCTCTTTTATATCCTAAATATGCATGCATGCTAATATTCTGTTACTTTTGATGATGCCAAACCCTATATAGATTTGTATAATCATTGGGTCACATGGCAAAACAAAAATAGGGACAAAGTCAAGTTTGACACCAAATCAGACAAATTCACATTTAGGAGAATCAAAGAACAATCAGACTAATGATCTGTTGAGACTGGGTACACCTTTAGAATACATATAGCCAGTGGCACAACATAAATCTTTTACACGTCAATGCAAAGTCAATAACATGGCCCTCTATAATTGAAAATAAAAATAGTTTGCGCACATAAAAACTACAAGACACAAAAGGATCTGTAGAAAAATAGGAATATGCATGTGTCAAATGGAAAACAATACATAAATTCAGACGCACTCTGTAGAACAGTTTGAGATGCAGATGTAATAATACAGTAATAAATAAATATTGCACTAAGACCCGTGAGAAAAAGGTGATGAGAAAAGCCTGTAGTCTATTATGTAGTAAACCCCAAACCAAAGGACTAAATAGTCATAATACGCATAAGGTATTTATTCATATGGGTATTAATATGGACAAACCCTGAAAAAGTAAAAGAGGTCCTCTTTTAACGATGGAGCAGAAAAACGCTGCAGAAATCCTAAAAAACCTTTTATGCAGAAAGGTCAGAAGAAATTGACACTGTCCCGGCCGGTGACAGCTCAGATGAATGAGTATTAGTGGTGCACTGTGGAGAAAATAGTCCTGTTTGCACAGGTTTTACCTGACAACCCCGATGGGTCACTTGCAATAGAAAGTCCAATTTCAGCCTCCTCTGGCCTGCTGACAACCCCGATGGGTCACTTGCAGTAGAAAGTCCGACTTCAGCCTCCTATGGCCCGCAGACGAAACTTACATCCGTTGATGAAAGCCGGTGATCTCTGGCCTCCGTGGCCAGATCAGGAACGCCGGCTGATGATGTTGAATCCTCACTAGGAAGAAGGATGTGGGCAGGACCTGTTGGTAAACTAGCCTGCCTCAAGCACAGTAGTACACAAAATCGCAATATCTAACTGTCCCTCAGAGTGAGCAGAGTAGCGTTCTGTCCCTAACTGAGTTCACAGCACAGTGACGCTAAAATGGCTGCGGCGCCTTTTATAGTGCATTCTGACATCATTTCAGCAGCCAATCACAGCCATGCCATTAGTTAAGATGACCGCAGCATTACAGGATGTGCCCACACTTCATAAGATTCATCATTGGCTGACTAACATCACATTGCCTCTCAAAGAATTATGGGAACTTCCGATTCCGATATACGATATTGAAAAAGTATCGGAATTAAGTATCGGAATTCCGATAACGCGAATATCGGCCGATACCCGATACTTGCGGTATCGGAATGCTCAACACTACTCTTCAGAGATTTTTGGGTTTTGCTAATTTTTATCGTAAATTTATAGCTAATTTCTCTGGTATTATAAAGCCACTGACTGATTTGACCAAGAAGGGTTCTGATGTAGTAAATTGGTCTCCTGAGGCAGTTTCCACGTTTCAGAAGCTTAAGCGGAGATTCACTTCTGCTCCTGTTCTGCGCCAACCTGATGTTTCTCTACCATTTCAGGTGGAGGTTGATGCTTCTGAGATTGGTGCAGGAGCCGTTTTGTCCCAAAGGGATCCGGAGACCTCTAAGATTAACCCTTGTGCCTTTTTCTCTCTAAAATTTTCCCCAGCGGAACGTAATTATGATGTGGGTAATCGGGAGTTATTGGCCATGAAGTGGGCTTTTGAGGAGTGGAGGCATTGGCTGGAAGGAGCCAAGCATCAGGTGGTGGTCCTCACGGATCATAAGAACCTGGTTTATCTTGAATCAGCCAAGCGACTTAATCCTAGACAGGCAAGGTGGGCCTTGTTTTTCACACGTTTTAATTTTGTGGTCTCTTTTCTCCCGGGCACTAAGAATGTTAAGGCGGATGCCCTCTCAAGGAGTTTCTTTCTGGATTCTCCTGAGGTAACTCAGCCTGCTGTTATTCTGAAGGAGGGTGTGGTTCTTTCCGCTATCTCGCCCAATTTGAGACTGGCTTTGGAGAAATTTCAGGAGGATAAACCTGAACGTTGCCCTGCTGGGAGATTGTTTGTCCCAGACCAGTGGAGGAGGAATGTAATGTCCGAGATTCATTGCTCCACGTTGGTCAGCCATCCTGGTATTTTTGGTACCAGAGATTTGGTGAGTCGGTCCTTTTGGTGGCCCACTTTGTCTCGTGACGTCAGGTACTTTGTGCAGTCCTGTGGAACTTGTTCTCGGTCCAAACCTTGCTCTCGCTCTAGTGGTTTGTTAATGCTATTGCCTGTGCCCAAGAGGCCATGGACCCATATCTCTATGGATTTTATTTCCGACCTCCCTGTCTCTCAGAGAATGACCGTTATTTGGGTAATCTGTGATAGGTTTTCCAAGATGATACATCTTGTGCCACTACCTAAGTTGCCATCCTCCTCCGAGTTGGTGCCCTTGTTTTTTCAACAGGTGGTTCGGTTGCACGGCGTTCCAGAGAACATTGTGTCTGACAGAGGAGTCCAGTTTATTCACATTTTTGGGGGACATTTTGTTCCAAACTGGGAGTTCAGCTGTCTTTTTCCCTCTGCTTCCACCCACAGCCCAAAGGGAAAAACTGAGAGAACAAACCAGCCCTTTGGGAACTTATTGAGATGTTTGTGTCTGCTGATAAAGTGACGGGCCCTTTTTTTTCCCTTTGGCTAGTTTGTTTTGAAAAAAGGGGGGCTAGTTCTGCCACCTTGAGTCTCCTTTTTTTCGCAATTTCGGTTTCATCCCTTTTTCTTCAGGTCGGTGGAGGCTTTTGTCTGTCCTGGTGTTGACCTTTGGGGGAGAGAATGCAGCTGATTTTGGGGTCAAGTAGTGGGGTAAGCTGTCTCTCTCTCAGGAGAAAGGCCCCCTTTTTTCCAACCCGGGATAGGACTGATGGTCCCGATTTAAAAGGGGGACTTTGGGTTTTGGTTTTCCTCCAAAAAAACCCCAAGGGGCGCGTCTCAAAATTTAAACCAAGGGTTTATTGGACCTTATAAAATCGTGGAGATTTTAATCCCCCTTTCCCTTTTTTTTGCTTCTTCCAGGAAAAATTCAAATTTTACAAAGTATTTTTACAAAAACTTTATTTAAGAATTTGTCGAGCCAGTGGTTCCTATGATTGCGCCTCCGATCCTGTTTTTGGGGGAGGGCAATTTGGGTATGGATTGAAAAGATATTGGGTTTCATTTGACCAAGGAGACTCCAAAAATGGGAAATGGGAAAAACTATGGTCCGGAAGCAAGTCTTGGGTGTTTGCTTCTGAAATCAACTGAAAGACTGGCCGTCCCCCCCGAGCTTTCCTGTACCTGGTGCACAAGTGGGGTTCGGTGACCCCCCTCAAGGGGGGGTACTGTTTGAGCGTTTTTGGGGGCATTGGACGAAGTCCCCCGGGTTGCTGACGGTATAAACCCATGTTAAAAATGAGAGTCCTCACCTGCAGAAACGGTTTGGGTTTCAGGTGGTACGATGGCCCGATTAAGGAGCTGACCTCCCGTGACCTCGCCGGTGATCAATTGTGCTTTCCGGCTAGGTTGGAATTTTACTTTCTTTCCCCGTCTCCTCTTGCTTTCAGATAAGTCTCAGGTTTTTTTTCTGGGGTTTGAATTTTCCCTTTCTTTTTTTCTGCATTGCTTTTTTCTTCAGC
>JARQOD010008489.1:0-35340 GCA_033576555.1 Oophaga sylvatica
CACCGGCTCTAGGACACTGCCCCCCTTTTCTTTGGCTCTCATACGGAGGGTGCTGCAGGCACTGCCCCCCTCTGCTGTTAGGTTCATATGAGGGGGTCCGCCGGACACTGCCCCCGTCTGCTTTTTGCCTCAAAAAGGGCCGGCTGCTGAGGACATGCCCCCCCCTTTGGGCTTTAAGCCCCCTTTCAGCGGCTTGCGGAATGCCCCCGTCTGCGTTGCGCTCTCTTTGGGGGCCCGGGGTGCTGCGACAGGCCCCCCCGTCTGCTTTACGCTCTCAAGGGGGCCCGGCTGCTGAGACCGGCCCCCCCTTGCTGTTAGCCCTTTACGGCCCCCGGCTGCGCAGGAACGTCCCCCTTGCGTTGCGCTTCTCGGACCCGGGGCTCTGCGGACATTTCCCCCTGTGTTAGGCCTATCTTCCGGCCCTGCCGGAACTTTCCCCCGTTGTGTTAGGTCTTTTGGGGGGCTCTGCAACCCCGGCCCCCCTTGCTGTTAGCGCTTTATAGGAGGGCTGCTGCAGGACAGCCCCCCGTCTTGTTGCGTTCCTTCGGGCCGCTGCTGCAGGAAACGTCCCCCTTGTGTTAGCTCTTTCGGAGGGCTGTGCAGGACACGTCCCCCTTCTGTTAGCGTTCATACGGCCGGCTGCTGAGGACAGTCCCCGTCGCTGTTAGGCCCCTTCGGCCCCCGGCTGCTGCGGACATGTCCCCCGCTGCTGTTAGTCTTCTCAACCCCCCCGCCGGACACTGCCCCCCGTCTGCTGTTAGCGCTCTCTCGGACCCCGGCTGTCAGGACACTGCCCCCTCTTTTTGGCTCCATCGACCGGCTGGGAAAAATGCCCCCGTTGCTTTTTGGTCTCTACGGACCCCGGTGCTGCCAACGGTCCCCCGTTGCTTTACGCTCTCATACGGAGCCGGTTTCCCGGACAGTCCCCGAAAACGCCTTACCGCCGGGGCTGCGCCCGGGGCCCCTCTGCTGTTGTTTAGGAGCGGTGCTGCGACCGCCCCCCCTCTGTGTTAGCCTTCATACGGAGCGGCTGCTGAGGACACTGCCCCCCCTTGCGTTGCCCCATGGGAGCCGGCTGCTGCAGGACACTGTCCCCCTGTGTTGGTTTTCAAACGGCCGGCCTGCCAACCCCCCCCGGGTTGGGCTTCTCGGACCCGGTGTGCAGGACACGTCCCCCTCGCTTTTTAGCGCTTTTAGGGAGGCTGCGCGGGGGCAGTCCCCGTTGTGTTAGGCTTTAGGGAGCCGGTGTGGGGAAGTCCCCGTTGCTGTTAGGGTTCATCGGGGGTGCGCAGGACCTGTCCCCCGTCTTGTTGCGCTTCTCGGCCGGGCTGAGGACCTGCCCCCCGTTGCTGTTGCGCTCATACGGAGCCGGCGTGGGCCTGCCCCCTCTGCTGTTGTGCTTCATAGATCCGGCCTGGGCCCCCTTTCCCCGTCTGCTGTTCGCTCTCTCGGAGCCGGTGCTGCAGGACACGGCCCCCTCTGTTTTAAAAAGGGGGTCATCGGACCCGGCTGGGGGCACTGTCCCCCTGCTTTAGCGCCTCTACGGACCCGTGCGGGGAAAAAGTCCCCCGTTCTGTTAACTTCATCGGAGCCGGTTCGGGACCCCGGCCCCTTTGTGTAGCTTTCGGGGGCCGGGCGAGGCCCTGTCCCCGTTGTGTTAGGTTTATACGGAGCGGTGTGGGACCTGTCCCCGTTGCTGTTAGCGCTTCTGGGGGCCGTGTGCGGGAAGGCCCCCGTTGCTGTTAAGCGTCATACGGAGCCGGGTGCTGCAGGAAAAAGGCCCCCCTCTGTGTTAGCGCTTCATGGGGCGGGGGGGGGGGGGGGGGCCGGCCCCTTGCTTTAAATGTCTCTACGGACCGGTTTGAGGAAAAGGGGCCCCCCCTTGTGTTAGTTCTACGACCCGCTGCTGCGGCCCGTCCCCAGTCTGCTGTTACTTATACGAGGGTGTGAGGAACGCCCCCTTGCTGTTGGTTCATCGGGGGGTGCGCAGGCCGTCCCCCGTCCTGTTGCCCCCTTCTACGGGCCGGGCTGAGGACACCGCCCCCCCTTGCGGGTTTTTTCCTATCGGACCCGGGTTTTTTGGGGGCACGGCCCCGTTGTTTTTTGCTCTCATAGGGCCCGCTTCGGACTGGCCCGTTTGCTGTTACGCTCTAAAACGGGCCCCGGCCCCGGGGGAAGGCCCCCCTTGCTGTTACCCGCTTTATAGGGCCGGCTCTGCGGGGGAGGGTTTTCCCCCTTTGGGTTTTTTGCGCCTTACGGCCGCCGCGGAAGTCCCTTTTTGAATGGGTTTGAGGGTTCTGAGCAGGGTCCCCTGGGGTTAAACTTAATTGGGCCGGTGCTGAGGCATTTGGGTCCCTCGGTTTCCCGGGGTTTATTTTTCTGGTTAACCCTTTTTCCTTTTTCCCGTCCGCGTTCGGGTTCTCCCGCTTGAAAAAACAAATTTTTTTTGTTTTTAAATTTTTGTTTTTTCCCTTCTGGGGGGGCCTTTTTGGGGGCCCCCCGGGGGGTTTTGCCCTTCAGTTTATCCAGCCCCTGTTATTTTATTTTCTTTTTGCAGTTTTTTCAGTGGTGCTGTTTTTGTTACCCCAGAAAACAATTTAGGTGGTAGGGGTTGATCTCAGGTGATTTTGAAATTAGTATTTTGGTGGTTTTTCGGGGTTTTTGGTTGCAGTAAGTCCCTTTTCCGCCCCTTTTTATTTAAATATTTTTTGGGCCCCCGGTTTGTCTAAAATTTTCTTTCGTGTCAGTATTTCCTCTTGTTAACCCCCTTACATGTTTGGGGGGCTTTCTATATTTGGGGGGTTTGCCCGGGGCAATAGTTTTCCTATTTCTTTTTAGGTGAGTTATTTCCAGGCTGTGCAGGCGTCGGGGGCCATCGTGGGAACGCTCCACGGCTGCCCTATTTTGGGGGGTTTGTCGGGGTACTGCAATCTCAAGATTCCAATGCTCTGGTGTTTTCCCCTTTTTTACCTGCATCCTCAGCTCCCCTAAAAATAACGTATCCCGGCCAAAAAAAAAAGTTGGTCTAAAAAGGGGGGAAAAAAATTTTTTTAAGGAAAAAAGTTGTGAGAAATTTTTTTTTTTGTTGTTTTTTTTTTTTTTTTCCCCTTATCTCTGGGTGCGGGGAGGATTTTTCCCCCCGGGGTTTTTCACAGTTTTTTGGGTGTGGATCAGCTTGCCACTGAGGTTGGGGTATTGTGCATATTTGCTGGTTTGCTTTTGGGAAAAACCAGGATCCCCATGCCGATTTGTTTTTAGGGGATCGAGCTAAGTTCAGAATTTCAAAAAATAATTGAAAAATTTTTCTTCCCTTTTAAAACTAAGTCTAGGAAAGCACGCACGGTTAAAAATTTTCTTCTCTCCTGCGCGGCGATCCTGGGGTTGGGCTTTTTCCCTCACACCCGGGGTCCTGTTTTGGTAAAATTTTAGCATTTTTTCAGGTTTGGGGGGTTTTGTACGAGGGGAAAAATGTCACTGAAAAAGCTGAAAAACCCTTTTTTGCTTTAAATCGGGGTTTTTGACCTGTTTTATACTGTCAGAGTTCCCCGGGGGTTGGGCTCTGCCCAAAAGGGGAATGACGACGCTTGGCGGCCCTTTCCGGAAGGGGGTTGTGGAAATTTTAAAGGATGTTATGGTGGGATTCCCTCCCCTTGGTCTCAATGATTTTTATGTTTTAGCGATTCAAATTTGCGATTTTTCGTGAGCGGAGAAGTATCGTGGAGTGGTGTTGTTTTGAGCCAGCTCTGACCCTTCAGTGTGATGGAGTGGTGTCGGGGAAAGCGTCATGAGTTTCGAAAGCCAAGGTTTTTTTTTTTCTACGGGGTTTTGATGCTCAAAAGATTTAAGTCTCCCCGGGGGGGGGGAAGACGTTTTGCACGTCAGTTGTCTTGGGTATGTTCAGTAAGTTTTTTTAACTGTCACTTGATAGCTCTCTGTCCTCATTTTTCTCAGGCTTTCGTTGATTCTGGAGAGTATTAACCGTGGTTATGTTTTGTAAACGTTGGGATTTCCCTTGATACCCTACAGAAGTCTTTTCCCCCCTACTGGGGTCGTTCTCCCCCTTTGGTGAGAATAAAACCCCAGTTTTCTACTAGGTGATAATGGGGGTTTAAAAACCCCGATCCCGGAAGTGCTGCAAATTTTTGGTTCTAATAATCGAATGACATTTTCAGAGATTTGTGGCAAGTTTCGATTGTTTATTTGGATGATATCTTGATTTTTTCTAATGATGGGACTCTCATGTGAAACATGTTCGAACTGTATTCCAATTTGAGGGGAGAATGCTCTGTATGTGAAGGGATCAAAGTGTTTTTTGGGTACAGAAGATCTCATTTTTGGGATTCATTTTGTCCCCCTGTTATTGAAATGGACCCGGTCAAGGTTCAGCCATCGTGATTGGGTCCAAACCTACTTCTTAAAGGTCTTCAGAGATTTTTGGGTTTTGCCAATTTTTTCGTAAATTATTGGTTAATTTCTTTTTATTGTTAAAACCATTAATGATTTGCCAGAAAGGGTTCTGAGTGGTGAATTTTGCCCTGGGCAGTCTCTGCGTTTCAGGAACTTAAGCAAATTCATTCTGCTCCGTCTCGGCAGCCTGATTTTCTCTGCCATTTCGGTGGAGGTTGATGCCCTGAAATTGGGGCGGTGCCGTTTTGCCCAAAAGATCCGAGACCTCTAAAAGTAACCTTGTGCTTTTTTCCGAAAATTTTCTCCAAAGACGTAATTATGCGTGGGTAATCGGGGAGTTATTGCCTTGAAGTGGCTTTGAAGAGTGGAGATTGGCTGGGGGAGCCAAAATCAGGTTGGTGGTCCTTACGGACCAAAGAATCTGGCTATTGGAATTTGCAAGCGATCAATCCTAGACAGGCCAGGTGGGCCTTGTTTTTCACACGTTTTAATTTTGTTTGGGTTTTCCCTTTTTCTGGCACTAAGAATGTTAAGGCGGATGCCCTCCGAGGAGTTTCCCCCTTTCGGACTTCCGATATTGTCCCTTGTTTTTTTGAAGGGGGTGTAGTTCTTTGCCATCTCGCTATTTTTAGCTTGCTCTGGAGGGGTTTGGAGGATAGGCCGAGGGCCCGTTGGAAAATTTGTTTGTCCGGACCAATGGAAAAAGAGTGTGAGTCTGAATTCATTGTTCCGCTTGGTGGGCATCCCGGAATTTTTGGACCAGAGCTTGGTTGTCGGTCCTTTTGGTGGCCTACCTTGTTCCGATGTCAGGGAATTTGTGCAGGCCGGGACTTGCTCTCGCTCCAAGCCTTTCTCGCTTAGTGGTTTGTTGATGCCATTGCCTGTGCCCAAGAGACCATGGACCCTACTCTGGGATTTTCATTTCGATCTTCCTGTTTTCGGAAGACCACCTTGGGAAATTTGTGATAGGTTTTCCAAAATGTTACTCTTTGTGCCATTACCTAAGTTGCCTTCCTCCTCTGAATTGGTTGCCGTTGTTCCTTCACCGTGGTTGTTTCACGGATTCCTGGAACATTGTGTTGAAAAGGGTCCAGTTTGTTTCCAGATTTTGGAGGACTTTTTTTTTCTAAACTGGGTGTTCAATTGTCTTTCCCTCGGGATTTCTCCTCAGACCAATGGTCAAATGAGAAAAAAAGACTTGGAGGACTTATTGATGCTTTGTGTCTGCTGATGGATAGGGTTCTTTTTTTTGCCTTTGGCTGAGTTTGCCTTAATAATAGGGCTAGCTCTGCACTTTGATGTCTCCGTTTTCTGTAATTCTGGGTTTCACCCTCGATTTTCTTCGGACAGACGGAGGCTTCTGTCTGTCCAGGTGTTAACTCTGTTGTTGAGCGTATGCAAAGATTTGGGACCGGGTAGTGGAGAGGTTGTCCCTCTCTCGGAGAAGGCCCAGCGGTTTGTTAACCGGCATGGATGTGGTTTCGGTTTAAAGTGGGGGACTTGGTTGGTTGTCCTCAAAGAATATTCCTATAGAGTAGCATCTCCTAAATTTAAGCCTAGGTTCATTGGCCTTAAAGATCATGGAGATTTTAATCCGTTTTTTTCGTTTGCTTCTTCCAGGGACATTTAAGATCCATAACGTGTTCAAAGTCCTTGTTGAAGGAGGTTTGTTGAGCCGTGGTTCCTGCGTGTGCCTCCTGACCCGTTTTGGTTGAGGGCAATCTGGAGTATGTGGTTGAGAAAATTTGGTTCTCGTTTTTCTGACGAAACTCCAGTATTGGTTAAATGGAGGGTTATGGTAGGAGATAATTCTTGGGTGTTTGCTTCGGACTCCATGCTAGGAGATTATCCGTGCGTACAAGAACTCATCCTGAGACCTGGTTCTCAATGGGGTTTCGGTGACCCCTCCTCAGGGGGGGGTACTGTTGTGAATGGGTTTTAGTTATTCTGAGCAGAGGCTCCCTGGTGGTTAAACGGGGTTAGTGAGGTTTGGGGGAATAGGTGTTACGTTGGTCTTATTTAGGAATCATTTCCATCAGGGTTCCGGTGATAATTGTTTGGTCTGAATCCTTTTTCATTTTCCTTGAGCCCTGTGTGTTCGATTCCCTGCTATCAGATAAGACATTTCTTATTTGTGTTTTTGCTATTTTTTGCATTTTGTCCTCCCTTCTGTGGGGGCCTTCTGGGTCCCCCCGGGGGCTTTTGCCCTCTCGTTTAGTCCAGCCACTGTGTTTTGACTTTGCTTTTTGCGTTTTTTCATGGCTGCGTTTTTGTTAAACAGAGAACTAATTTAGGTGGTAAGGTGTGTGATCTCAGGTGATTTTGAAATTAGTTGTTGGTTTTTTTAGGGTTTCTGGGATTGCATAATACCCTTCTTCCTTTTTATTTAGATAGTTTGGGCCCCGCGTTTGCCATACTATTTTCTTTCTGTGTCAGTATTTCCTCTTGTCTAACCGCCATTACATGTTTTGGGGCTTTTATTATCTTTGGGTTTGCTCCGGGGAGATACTTTCCTTTTTCTATCTTTAGGTGTATTAGTTTCTCAGGCTGTGACGGGTCTAGGACCATCGTAGGAAAGTCCACGGCTGCCTTAGTTGTGGTGGTTTTTGTCGGGGACTGCAATTCTAGATTCCAAGCTTGGTGGTTTTTTCCTTTTTACCTGCACTCCTCGCTACGTAACTAACGTCCCCCGTCGGTGTTGCGCTCTCAAACGGGCCGGCTACTGCAGGACATGGTCCCCCGTCTGGTGTTAGCGCTCTCATCGGGCCGGCTGCTGCAGGACACGGTCCCCGTCTGCTGAAAGCGCTTCATACGGAGTCGGCATGAGGACCCGTCCCAGTCTGCTGTTAGTGGTCTCTACGGAGCGGCTGCGCAGGACACTGTCCCCCGTCTGCTGTTGCGCTCTATCGGAGCGGCTGCGCAGGAAACTTCCACCATCTCGTTGCGCTCTCATACGGAGCGGGCTGCTCAGAAACGGTCCCCCGTCTTTTTATCGCTCTATACGGGCGGCTGCGAGGACACGGTCCCCCGTCTGCTGTTGGCTTCTCTAGGGCCGGCTCCTCAGGACCGGTCCCCCGTCGTGTTAGCGTCTCATACGAGCCGGCTCCGCAGGACAGGTCCCCCGCTCTGTTTGGCTTCATCGGGGCCGGCTATGCAGGAATGGTCCCCCGCTGGTGTTGCGTCTCAAGGGCCGGCTACTGAGGACAAGGTCCCCGTTGGGTTTGCGCTCTCATACGGAGCCGTACTGCAGGACATGGCCCCCCCGTCTGGTGTTGCGCTCTCATACGGGCTGGTGCTGAGGACACGGTCCCCCGTTGCTGTTAGCGTTATACGGAGCCGGTTACTGGGACATGTTCCCCGTCGGTGTTAGCCTTCATACGGAAAACGGCTACTGCGGACATGGTCCCCCGTTGGTGTTAGCGTCTCTACGGGTCGGTCCTGCAGGACGGTCCTTGTCTGCGTTAGCGCTCTCCGGAGCCGGCTAATGCGAACATGGTCCCCCCGGTGTTAGGCTCCATACGGAGCCGGTTGCGCAGGACACGGTCCCCCGTTGCTGTTAGCGCCTATACGGGCCGGCTGCTGCGGCATGTCCCTGTTGGGTTGCGCTCTCATAGGAGCCCGGTGCTGCAGGCACGGTCCCCCGCTGCTGTTAGGCCCTTTTTCGGAGCCGCTGCTGCAGGAACATTCCTCCGTCTGCTGTTACGCTCTCATAGGAGCCGGTGCTGCAGGACCTCCCCCGTCTGCTGTTAAGCGTCCAACGGACCGGCTGCTGGGACACTGTCCCCCGTCTGCTGAGCGCCTTACAGGCCGGTGCTGCAGGACACCGCCCCCGTTGCTGTTAGGCTTCATACGCAGCCGGCTGCTGCAGGACACGGCCACCCTCGCTTTCCGCTTCATAAGGACGGTGCTCAGGACACGTTCCCCCGTCTGCTGTTAGTGCTCTCATACGGAGCCGGCGCTACAGGACCTGTCCCCCGTCGGTTTCGCTCTCATACGGAGCGGCTCCTGCAGACACTCCCCCGTCTGCTGTTTGCGCTTCTAGGAGCGGCTGCTGCAGGACACGTCCCCGTCTGTGTTGGGCTCTCATCGGAGCCGCTCTGCGGACACGTCCCCGCTGCTGTTAGCGCTCAACGGAGCCGGCTGCTGCAGACACGGTCCCCGTTGCTGTTAGCGCCTCATACGGAGCCGCTGCTGCAGGACACGTCCCCGTCTGCTGTTAGCGCTCTCATACGGAGCCGCTGCTGCAGGACACGGCCCCCCTCTGCTGTTAGCGCTCTCATACGGAGCCGCTGCTGCAGGACACTGTCCCCCGTCTGCTTTAGCGCTCTCATACGGCCGGCTGTGCAGGACACTGTCCCCGCTGCTGTTAGCGCTCTCATACGGAGCCGGCTGCTGCGCACGGTCCCCCGTCTGCTGTTAGGCTTATACGGGCCGGCTGCTGCTGGACACGTCCCCTCGCTGTTAGCGCCTCATCGGACCGGCTTGCTGCAGGACACGGTCCCCCGTCTGCTGTTAGCGCTCTCATACGGAGCCGGCTGCTGCAGGACACTGTCCCCCGTTGCTGTTAGCGCTCATACGGAGCCGCTGCTGCAGGACACCGTCCCCCGTCTGCTGTTAGCGCTCTATACGGAGCCGGCTGCTGCGGACACGGTCCCCCGTCGGTTACGCTCTCAACGAGGCCGGCGCTGCAGACACTCCCCCTTGCTGTTAGCGCTCTCTAGGACCGGCTCTGCGGCACGTCCCGTCGCTGTTAGCGCTTCATACGGAGCCGGCTCTGCAGGACCGTCCCTCTGTGTAGCGCTCTCATACGGGGCCGGCTGCTAGGAAACGGTCCCCCTCTGCTGTTAGCGTCTCATCGGAGCCGCTGCCAGACACGTCCCTCTGCTGTTAGCCTCTCTACGGAGCCGGCTGCTGCAGGACACTCCCCCGTTCTGTTAGCGCTCTCATACGGAGCCGGCTGCTGCAGGACACGGCCCCCGTCTGTGTTAGGCTCTACGGAGCCGCTCTGCGGACACGGTCCCCCGTCTGCTGTTAGCGCTCTCATAGGAGCCGGCTGCTGCAGGACACGGTCCCCCGTCTGCTGTTAGCGCTCTCATACGGAGCCGGCTGGCAGGACACGGTCCCCTCTGCTTTTAGCGCTCCATACGGAGCCGGCTGCGCAGACACTGTCCCCCGTCTCTTTACGCTCTCATCGGAGCCGGCGTGCAGGACACGGTCCCGCTGTTTAGCTTCTACGGGCGGCCGCGACACGCCCGTCGCTGTGCCCATGACCGCTCTCGGCACCGTCCTGCTGTGGCTCTCATACGGGCGGAGGACACGCCCGTCGCTTTAGCTCATAACGGCTGCTGCGGACACGCCCCGCTGTAGGTCTAACGGGCCGGTGCTGCAGCACGTCCCCCTCTGTGTGGTATACGGAGCCGGATACGGAGCTCGGCTGCTCAGGACACGGTCCTCCCGTCTGCTGTGTAGCGCTCTCATACGGTAGCCGGCTGCTGCAGGACACTGGTCCCCCGTCTGCTGTTAGCGCTCTCATACGGAGCCGGCTTCTGCAGGACACTGTCCCCCGTCTGCTGTTAGCCCTCTCATGGAGCCGGCTGCTCAGGACCGTCCCCCGTGCTGTAGCGCTCTCTCAGGGGCTGCTGCAGGACACGGTCCCCCGTCTGCTGTTAGCGCTCTCATACGGAGCCGGCTGCTGCAGGACACGGTCCCCCGTCTGCTTTAGCGCTCATACGGAGCCGGCTGCTGCAGGACACGTCCCCGTCTGCGGTAGCGCTCTCAGGACCTCGCAGGACCTCCCCGTCTGCTGTTAGCGCTCTCATACGGGCCGGCTGCTGCAGGACACGTCCCCGTCTGCTGTTAGCCCTCATAGACCGGCTGCTGCAGGACACGTCCCCGTCTGCTGTTAGCGCTCTCATACGGAGCGGCTGCTGCGGACACGGTCCCCGTCTGCTGTTAGCGCCTCATACAGCCGGCTGCTGCAGGACACGTCCCCGTGCTGTTAGCGCTCTCATACGGAGCGGCTGCTGCAGGACACTCCCCGTCTGCTGTTAGCGCTCTATACGGAGCCGCTGCTGCAGGACACGGTTCCCCGTCTGCTTTAGCGCCTCATACGAGCCGGCTGCTGCAGGACACGTTCCCCGTCTGCTGTTAGCGCTCTCATACGGAGCCGGCTGCTGCAGGACACGGTCCCCGTCTTCGCCTAGGTTAGCGCTCTTTCCATACGGAGCCGCTGCTGCAGGACACTGCCCCGTCTGCTGTTAGCCTCTCATACGGAGCCGGCTGCTGCAGGACACGTCCCTCGCTGTTAGCCTTCTAGACGTCTGCAGGACACGTCCGTCTGCTGTTAGCGCTCATACGGAGCCGGCTGCTGCAGGACACGTCCCCGTCTGCTTTAGCGTCTAACGGAGCGCTGCTGCAGGACACGTCCCGCTGCTGTTAGCTCCTCATACGAGCGCTGCTGCAGGACACGTCCCGTCTGCTGTTAGCGCCTTACGAGCCGTCTGCAGGACACGGTCCCCGTCTGCTGTTAGCCTCTAACGACCGCTGCTGCAACACGTCCCCGTCTGCTTTAGCGCCCATACGGAGCGCTGCTCAGGACACGTCCCCGTCTGCTGTTAGCGCTCTCATACGGAGCCGGCTTCTGCAGGACACGTCCCCCGTCTGCTGTTAGCGCTCTCATAGGAGCCGCTGCTGCAGGACACGTCCCCGTTGCTGTTAGCGCTCTCATACGAGCCGGCTGCTGCAGGACACGTCCCCGTCTGCTGTTAGCGCTCTCATACGGAGCCGGCTCTGCAGGACACGGTCCCCCGTCTGCTGTTAGCGCTCTCATACGGAGCCGGCTTTGCTGCAGGACACGTCCTCCGTCTGTTGTTAGCGTCTCATACGGAGCCGCTCTGCAGGACACGTCTCTCCGTAAGCTGTTAGCGCTCTGATACGGAGCCGGCTGCTGCAGGACACGGTCCTCCGTCTGCTGTTAGCGCCTCATACGGAGCCGGCTGCTGCAGACACGGTCCCCCTCTGCTTTAGGCTCTCATACGGAGCCGGCTGCTGCAGGACACTGTCCCCCGTCTGCTGTTAGCGCTCTCATACGGAGCCGGCTGCTGCAGAACACGTCCCCGTCTGCTGTTAGCGCTCTCATACGGAGCCGCTGCTGCAGGACACGGTCCCCGTCTGCTGTTAGCGCTCTCATACGGAGCCGGCTGCTGCAGGACACGTCCCCGTCTGCTGTTAGCGCTCTCATACGGAGCCGGCTGCTGCAGGACACGGTCTCCCGTCTGCTGTTAGCGCTCTATACGACGGTGCTGCAGGACACGTCCCCATCTGCTGTTAGCGCTCTCATCGGGCGCTCTGCAGGACACGTCCTCGTGCTGTTAGCGCTCTCATACGGAGCGCTGCTGCAGGACACGGTCCCCCGTGCTGTTAGCGTCTCATACAGAGCGGCTGCTGCAGGACACGGTCCCGTCTGCTTTAGCCCTCATACGGAGCCGGTGCTGCAGACACGGTCCCGTCTGCTGTTAGCGCTTCTACGAGCGCTGTGCAGGACCGTCTGGGACTGTGTTAGCGCCATGGAGCGGTCTGCAGGAATAGGTCACGTTGCGTTAGCCTCTCAGCCGCTGCTGCAGTATCTCGGGTTAGTTGGATACGAGCGCTGGCGACGGTTATTGTTAAGGCTCTCATACAGGATGTCAGGACACGCCGTGGTGTAGAGTCTCCTCAGTAACGGAGTCCCTGGCAGACAGGTCGATGGCTGATAGGGTGTAGTAATAATTCAGTCACACCTGCAGGACTCGTTTCCCTTTGCTGATAGCGTTCAACGACCGGGTGCTGTCGGGGTGGTAATCCTTGCTGGTAGCGCTGACATTCGAGAGCCGCTTTACTTGAATGTAGAGTCCCTGCCTAGCGAGTTAGCTCTACTCCACTTTCCTTAATAGCTGTAGGACTCCGCCACTGTGTGAAATTTAGTGTAACTATCTATATTTGCTGATCAGGCTGACTCTGTTTTCCCTGTCTCCGGTACGTATGACACTTAGGCTGCTGCGGACCGTTCCCGTTGCCTTTAGCGGTTCTTCTGTACCTAGCTTGAACTGGTACAACGTTCGACCCCGTCTCGCATTTAGTGCAGCATCAATACCGATCACTTCATGTCTTCTCCACTCGCTGTTGCTGCTTCTCTCTTTGAAGCCTGTAGCTTTGAGGAACATGTCCTCCCGAGCTGCTGTTAGCAGATCTCTTTGCCTCCTTGTGCAGGACACGGTCCCCCGTTGCTGTTAGCGCTCTCATACAGAGCCGGCTGCTGCAGGACACGGTCCCCGTCTGCTGTTAGCGCTCTCATACGGAGCGGCTGCTGCAGGACACGGTCCCCCGTCTGCTGTTAGCGCTCTCATACGGAGCCGGCTGCTGCAGGACACGTTCCTCCGTCTGTTTTTAGCTGTGCTCATACGGAGCCGCTCTGCAGGACACGTTCCTCCGTAAGCTGTTAGCGCTCTGATACGGAGCCGGCTGCTGCAGGACACGGTTCCCCGTCTGCTGTTAGCGCGCTCATACGGAGCCGGCTGCTGCAGAACACGGTCCCCCATCTGCTGTTAGTGCTCTCATACGGAGCCGGCTGCTGCAGGACACTGTCCCCCGTCTGCTGTTAGCGCTCTCATACGGAGCCGGCTGCTGCAGAACACGGTCCCCGTCTGCTGTTAGCGCTCTCATACGGAGCCGGCTGCTGCAGGACACGGTCCCCCGTCTGCTGTTAGCGCTCTCATACGGAGCCGGCTGCTGCAGGACACAGTTCCCCGTCTGCTGTTAGCGCTCTCATACGGAGCCGGCTGCTGCAGTACACGGTTCCCCGTCTGCTGTTAGCGCTCTTGTTTCGACACCCACCACAATTGTGGGTACCAAGGCTATGGGGTACTCGGAGCCGAGCCCATGGAAGTCTATGGGAGTTGTCACTGGTAGCGGTGGCTCGGTCCGTGGCCCTGACGGTCGTGCAATGGGGGATATTTACAGGGGATTGTTAGGATAGGTAGTTCGTGACGCCACCTGTGGTATCTGGTTAATTGGACCAGCGCTGCTATAAGGACTTTCACAGGGGATGTTATGGGGCAGCGGGGTGGTAAGTCTCCCACAGGTGAGACGGGTCCCTGGAAGTCTATGGTGATGGCATGATGCAGGGTGTAGTAATAATTCAGTCACACACAATGCAGCTTCTTTTCATACCTTTTACTGATAGATGGTTCAAGCAGATCCCGGGGAGCTGGTCGGGGTGGAGAATGCACATTCGGGTAACCGCTGAGCAGGTTAGAGGCCTCCTTTACTTCGAATGTAGGTGAGTCCAACTTGCCTGAAGCGAAGTTAACTCTGAATCTCCAGCTTTCTTAATAGCTGTACTGCCCGGCCAACATTGTGATGGAAACTTCTAAGTGGTGAAAACTAAGTCTATATTTGCTGATCAGGCTAGACTCCTGTTTTCCCTGTCTCCGGTTACGTATTGACACTTAAGGCTGCTCTCTGCGACCTGTAGTCCAGATGCCTCCGGTTTTCTTGTTACTAAGCTTGAAACTGTAGCAACGCTTCGGACCCCGGTGTCCGGCAATTTAGTGCAGGCAATCCAATACCTGAATCACTTCTCTATGTCTTCTCCACTGCGCCCTTCGCCCTGCTTCTGCTCTTTGCATAAGCACTTGTAGCTTTTGATGGAAATAGTCAGCTTTCTTCCGAGCTCGCTGAGAAGATCTCAGTTTCCTCCTTGTTTCAGCTTCTACTGAGGTACTGATTAAGGGTAGCTCTGAATAGGCTAGGATGATGCACTTCACCCGTACTAGCCTCCACTTCTTTGTCAGGTGAGCTAAGCTAGCTCTGCGAGGATTCAGTCCTCTCTCCTAGTCCAGACTGAACTGGCACTGAACTGCACTGTCTGAAGACAGGAAACTATCTGATCTGAGCTCTTCTCAGACAGGAAACAGACTGAAGATCTCAACTGTCCTGAGACAGGAAACTAGAATCAGCTCTGCTACGTGTCACCACCTCCTATACCCCTGGTGGGTGTGTCTGAAAGTGTGAGTGGCAGTGAATGATAACAAGCTTTTGTGGTTACCTTCCTGTGCATTCTCCTGGATTTTGTGTGTGTGCCTGCGTAGCTGGGCTACACATCCCCCCTTGGTAAAACACAGCACTCCCGGGCTGTAAAAGACAAAAAGAACATTTTGTTTTGCATTAAACAACATTATAACTCATCCCATCCGGGAGGTAAGACTTTCTTGAACGTTACAATTTGTACAATGGAACAATACAAAAGTATCAAAAGTATCAAAATATCAAGACATTTTCATATATACAAGATACTTGTGGAGGACCCGCACCAAAAACCTCCCACGTGGGTCCTGGGTGGGCTGCAGGACTTCTGACTGCAGACCTCACTCTAGGCCACACCATACGGGTTTTTCTTCAGAGGTAGATGTAGTAGTGGTTTTATGTAAAACCAAGATAATGCACCGAAGCGCAACTATGTACAAAGCAAGTTCTTGGGCTGGCACAGTCCACAGCCTCTCAGTCCGTTGGCATGGTTAAAGACACATATATAAATAATTACATTAATACTTTTTCAAACTTTATACAATTTGTCAGATGCAATAAACCCTGTCTGGGTCTTGCTAACTAGTCTACTAGGACTACTCCTGATAGCGAATAGGTAGTTTACCTTTAGTGGTACGTTCTGACCTACGTGGGGTAGCATCAGGTATGGTATTCTCTAACCTTTCTGTTCTGCGTAATGGCAAACTATAATACCGTCTCAACCTTTCTATGGATCTGGCAAGTGTACTAGTGGCTGGACGAGGCGGTACTGCTTCACCAGCTCCATCAGGGGATTCCACTTCTTGTGGGGCTTCTTCTTGCGGGTCCGCTTCTTGGGGTTCTAATGGTTGAGGGTCTGCCGGAACAGGTTCTTCTGGAACTGGCTCAACTGGCACAATTGGTATTACTGGTTGTAGAGACTCCTCTTGCGGTTGATAAAACTGCAGCACAGGAATAATTACAGCGTCTCCCAATCTGGGCCAATCCGCAGGTAAATCTCCCAAATCCGTGTGTATGACCGCTTCAGCACTCTCCTCTTGATGGACAACAGGGTTTTCTTCACGGAGCTTTAATGGGCAAGGACACAACTTTAAATGATCTCTGGACACCGTTGCCGTCGTTTTTCCTCCATCCTTACTGATGGCACAGACCTTTCTGTTATCAAAATTGGAATTTTGCACGACGTATGGCTCCTGTTCCCACTGATCATCCAACTTGTGTGTTCTTCTTTTCCTTTTGAGCACCATTTCTCCAGGCATTAAAGGCTTAGCGGGAGCATTTTTGTTATAGTTCTTCTCTTGCTTTTCTCTTACTCTGTTGAGACTGTCTTCTACGCAGGCTTGTACTCTCTTGTACTGTTCCTGTCGAGTTGTGTCCCAATCCTCAGCATTGTCATCAGCCTCTGGTTCTACCACTCCCAGCTCCAAATCCATTGGCAGTCTTCCAGGTCTTGCTCTCATAAGGTAAGCTGGAGTGCAGTTGGTGGAACTTACTGGGATGTGGTTGTACAAGTCAACCAGGTCAGGTAACAAGTCTGGCCACCGATTTCTTTCTTCCAGTGGTACAGTTTTCAGTAAATCCATGACAATATGATTCATTTTTTCACAAAGGCCGTTGGTCTGAGGGTGGTATGGTGTTGTTCGGATCTTTTTACATCCATACAATTGTCAGAATTCCTGAAACCGTTCAGCTTCGAATGCAGGACCTCGATCAGTCAGCACCTGCTCCGGATATCCGTGTGGTCTGCAGAAACTTGCTTGGAAGGTCTTCGCTGCTGTCTCTGCTGTCAGATCTTTGACAGGGGCGACCACCAGAAATCTGGAATAGTGATCCACCATGGTCAGGGCATAGGAGTATCCTGACCTGCTTGGGGACAACTTGACGTGATCCAATGCCACGATCTCCAAGGGACGAGTCATCCGGATAGGCTGCAGGGGTGCCTTCTGACTACTGTAGTCTTTTCGCCTGAGGCCACAGGGTCCACAGTTCCGGCACCACTTCTCGATGGAGCTGCGCATCCCTACCCAGTAGAACCGGCACCTCAACAGGGTCTCCAGCTTTCTCCAGCCAAAGTGTCCTGCTTGATCGTGGTAGGCTTCCAGCACCATTTGGATGTCTGCTCTGGGGACCACTATCTGCCAAACCATCTCATGGGTCCTTGGGTCGACGTGTCTCCTGCACAACTTCTCACGGTATATGAACAACCGGCTTCTCTCGTTCCACAGGAGCTTTGCTGGTATGGGTGCATCTTTCTCCAAGGAGGAACCTTCTTGTTTTATCAGCTCCTTGATACGGCTGACCACTGGATCGCTGTCTTGAGTCTCCTTCCAGCTGTGATGGGGTAAAGGGTTCAACATCTCACCACACCGCTTTCTGTAGTCGTTGC
Organism: Oophaga sylvatica; assembly: GCA_033576555.1. NCBI lineage: Eukaryota > Metazoa > Chordata > Amphibia > Anura > Dendrobatidae > Oophaga > Oophaga sylvatica. The sequence continues at coordinate 16,856 of JARQOD010008489.1, forward strand.
TCTTGGACCATCCCATTTCGATGGAACGCAGGTAGCTCAATTTCTTCCAAATCATCTGATTCTTCCTCCGTGTCGGATTCATGCGGCATTCTGGACAAGGCGTCCGCGTTGGCATTTTTACGGCCCGCTCTGTACTTGATGGTAAACTGATAATTTGACAACCGAGCCATCCAACGTTGCTCCATGGCTCCCAGCTTAGCTGTTTCCAGATGCGTCAAGGGGTTATTGTCTGTAAATGCAGTGAACCTGTTGGAGGCAAGGTAATGTTTAAATCTTTCGGTAATGGCCCAGACCAGCGCCAGGAACTCCAGTTTGAAGCTGCTATAGTTTTCCGGATTCCTCTCAGTTGGCCTGAGTTTTCTGCTGGCATATGCGATGACTTTTTCTTGGCCGTTCTGCTTCTGACTGAGGACCGCTCCTAATCCTTCGTTACTGGCATCTGTGTATAGCAGGAACGGTTGGCTGTAATCCGGGTAGGCTAAGATTTCATCGCCGGTAAGGATCTCTTTCATCTCTTTGAATGCCTCAGCTTGTTCTTTTCCCCAATTGAATGGAAGGTTTCTGCTCTTAAGAGGTTGTCCTACCAGGAGGTCCTGCAAAGGCGCCGCTTTCTTAGTGTAATCTTTTACAAACCTCCTGTAGTAACCTGTTAGTCCCAGGAACTGACGCACCTCCTTCAGGTTCTTCGGCTCTGGCCATTTCTGAATAGCTGTGACCTTCTCGGGGTCCGGCGCTACTCCTTCGGAACTGACAATGTGTCCCAAGTACTGTACCTTCCGTTTGAGCAGGTGGCATTTAGAGGGCTTTAGTTTCATCCCAAACTTCGGACAATGACTCAAATACCTCCGCCAGGTGCTTCAGATGATCTTCATATGTCTTAGAGTACACAATTACGTCGTCCAAGTACAGCAGCACAGTTTCGAAGTTGAGATGTCCCAGACAGCTCTCCATCACCCTCTGGAATGTTCCTGGGGCACTGCTGAGACCAAACGGCATCCTGTCGAACTCGCAGAGTCCCATTGGGGTGGTGAAAGCAGTTTTCTCCCGGTCCTCCTCCGCCACAGCCACTTACCAGTACCCACTAGTAAGGTCGAGGGTAGAAAAGTAGTTAGCCGTTTTCAGAGCAGCTAAGGATTCCTCTATACGTGGTAATGGGTATGCATCTTTATGTGTTATACGATTTACTTGCCTATAATCTACACACATTCGCATGCTACCATCCTTTTTCTTCACTAGAACCAGAGGTGCTGCCCAGGGGCTACAACTATCCCTTATCACCCCGGCTTTCTTCATGTCATGCAGCATTTCCTTAGCTTTCTGATAATGGGCTGGAGGTATAGGCCTGTACCGCTCTTTGATGGGAGGATGACTGCCTGTAGGGATATGATGCTGTACTCCCTTAATGGTCCCAAAGTCAAGTGGGTGCTTGCTAAATACTTGTGCGTACTCTTGTACCACCCGTAGTACCCCCTGTTTCTGGTGGACGGAAGTGGTGTCTGTCCCAATATGAAGCTGCTGACACCAGTCCGCTACCGGGGTTGCCGGATCATTATCCTCCGCTGGTTGGCGGGAGGCTAAGGACTCGGTTGTGAGGATAGAATTATTATCTACGGCATGTAATTTAGCAACTGTAGCATAACGTGGCAAATTTACTTCATCGTCCCCCCAGTTGAGAAGTCGTACTGGTACTCTCCCATTTACTACTTCCACTACCCCTCTAGCAATCATGAGTGTAGGTCTGTGTTCTGAGCGATGGGGTTCTACTACTGCTTGGTAGTTCTGTCCCCTCAGACCTATGGCTGCTCTACACCATATTAACATTTCACTCATTGGGGGTATTACAATGGGGTTCGAGTCTGTGACCCGTACATTACCGATTTCACCATCTGTAAGCTTCGCTTGCTGCTGGCACATCAGGGCCCGGATCTCCCTCTGGATCACTCCCTTCTGCTTTGGCCTGGCAATTTCGGCGAGCTGTTGGAGCAAAAACACAACTTCTCCCAGACAGTTACTGATAATGTTAGTACCTAGTATCACATTTAAGGCATTCTCCTCATTTACAGTCTTTACCACTAAAAGTCCCTGATCCTTCAGCTCCACCCTGCCACTTTTACGTTTACGTTTTTGGCTCCAATTACTTCAACAGGGAGACCATTGGTAGCGTACACTGTCAAGTCAGGGCTCGGGGGCTGGAGGCTGTCCATGGACCAAAATTTATTGTAAAGGACATCAGGTATGATGGTCACCTGAGATCCCGTGTCCAGCAGTGCAGGGATTGCAATCCCGTCCAGAATCATGGACAGGTAGGGCCGTCCACCCATGAACCTGCGGTTCCAGTCCAAGGGGCCTGATGAGTCTACTCCTGGGTGTTGGCCCTCTGACCCAGGATCGGCTCGTTTAAAGGACATTGCTGAGCCATATGACCTTTTTGATTGCAGCGGTAGCAGAGGATCTCCCGGCGAGGATGGTGTTGCTCAGGAGTCGCTCCTGGGGGTGGCGTGGTCCTCCTCCGGTGAGGCGACGTCCTCCATTTCCTCCTGTTCATCCAAGGAACATCCTCCGGACAGTCGGCTAGTAGGATCTTTCCTCCTTCCTCTTTCCGCAGTTGCAGGGCATCCATTACAGTGGCTAAGTTCTTAGTCAGCTGGCGCACTTCTGAGCGCAGACATTCCAACTCACTAGGGGGCGCCACCTGCATTGTAGCTTCCGCCACCTGCGGGGAAAAGGTGGGTACTGCCGGCTTTAGAGTGGCTTCACCCGGGCGATACTGATTTGCCACCTCAGACTTTTCCAGGGGTCGCAGTCCCTTTATTGCCATGTCCTTTAGAGCATCAAAAGTGGCATCTGGATGATCTAAGGACCACCAGTTTACAGTCCTGCTTTCCTCTGGAGACCTCAGTCCTCGCACAAATTGCTCCTTCAACATTTGGCTCTCATCAATGGGACTTGTGGGGTTAGCCTGTTTAAGAGCTCGCAGGGCCCCCTGTAGTCGGCAGGCGTAGTCCCTAATACTGTCACCCGGTCCCTGGAAGCACTGATAAAATGCCATCCGGAGATCCGTTTCTGTGCGGTCCTCAAAGATGGCCTGTAGCTTTAAGAGTATCGCAGGTACCGACTCCTGATCTGCAATGGGCCAAGTCTCTACTTCTCTCTCAGCCGCACCCGCTAACTGTCCTATTACCACAGCAGCTTTTTGCTTTTCAGTCATTGAGTACATATCTAAGATACTACATATTTTCCTTTTAAACCCTGGCAGGGTGTCTGGCTCGCCGCTGTACTGGGGGAGCCACTTCGCTCCAGGCATGTATGGGAGGGTTAGCGGCATGAGTGGGACCACCGGACCAGGTGAGGGGCCTGCACCCCCATCCTGCGGTACGACGCCAAGCGGTGGGCTATTGGGGCCTCCGGCGGGAGCCGCTCCGTCTGCCGGTTGCTGCGACATATTGGTGCCCCCTTGGTTAATCTGAGCCTACCTCTTTCACAGGCTGCAGCGTCGCAGGCACAGCGGTGGAGACAGGACCTTCGTTGCAGGCACAGCGGTGGAGACAGGACCTTCGTCGCTGGACTGTGATGTCAGAGCGTTTACTTCCTGTTTCACAGGACCTGCCGCCGCGTCAGAGTTGGGGGCGGGGCCAGGGAACCAGCGCGCACTGTCAGGTACGCCCCCCCTTCTTCACCAGCGCTTGAGGGCGCAAATTTTGCGGTAAAGATGGCGGTATTTTGGCGCCAAATGCAGCAAACAGTTCAATAGACACACAGGACTCACAATTGCAAGCTTTCGTATCCTGTTCGTGACGCCAAGTTTGTTTCGACACCCACCACAATTGTGGGTACCAAGGCTATGGGGTACTCGGAGCCGAGCCCATGGAAGTCTATGGGAGTTGTCACTGGTAGCGGTGGCTCGGTCCGTGGCCCTGGCGGTCGTGCAATGGGGGATATTTACAGGGGATTGTTAGGATAGGTAGTTCGTGACGCCACCTGTGGTATCTGGTTAATTGGACCAGCGCTGCTATAAGGACTTTCACAGGGGATGTTATGGGGCAGCGGGGTGGTAAGTCTCCCACAGGTGAGACGGGTCCCTGGAAGTCTATGGTGATGGCATGATGCAGGGTGTAGTAATAATTCAGTCACACACAATGCAGCTTCTTTTCATACCTTTTACTGATAGATGGTTCAAGCAGATCCCGGGGAGCTGGTCGGGGTGGAGAATGCACATTCGGGTAACCGCTGAGCAGGTTAGAGGCCTCCTTTACTTCGAATGTAGGTGAGTCCAACTTGCCTGAAGCGAAGTTAACTCTGAATCTCCAGCTTTCTCAATAGCTGTACTGCCCGGCCAACATTGTGATGGAAACTTCTAAGTGGTGAAAACTAAGTCTATATTTGCTGATCAGGCTAGACTCCTGTTTTCCCTGTCTCCGGTTACGTATTGACACTTAAGGCTGCTCTCTGCGACCTGTAGTCCAGATGCCTCCGGTTTTCTTGTTACTAAGCTTGAAACTGTAGCAACGCTTCGGACCCCGGTGTCCGGCAATTTAGTGCAGGCAATCCAATACCTGAATCACTTCTCTATGTCTTCTCCACTGCGCCCTTCGCCCTGCTTCTGCTCTTTGCATAAGCACTTGTAGCTTTTGATGGAAATAGTCAGCTTTCTTCCGAGCTCGCTGAGCAGATCTCAGTTTCCTCCTTGTTTCAGCTTCTACTGAGGTACTGATTAAGGGTAGCTCTGATAGGCTAGGATGATGCACTTCACCCGTACTAGCCTCCACTTCTTTGTCAGGTGAGCTAAGCTAGCTCTGCGAGGATTCAGTCCTCTCTCCTAGTCCAGACTGAACTGGCACTGAACTGCACTGTCTGAAGACAGGAAACTATCTGATCTGAGCTCTTCTCAGACAGGAAACAGACTGAAGATCTCAACTGTCCTGAGACAGGAAACTAGAATCAGCTCTGCTACGTGTCACCACCTCCTATACCCCTGGTGGGTGTGTCTGAAAGTGTGAGTGGCAGTGAATGATAACAAGCTTTTGTGGTTACCTTCCTGTGCATTCTCCTGGATTTTGTGTGTGTGCCTGCGTAGCTGGGCTACACACTCTCATACGGAGCCGGCTGCTGCAGGACACGGTCCCCCGTCTGCTGTTAGCGCTCTCATACGGAGCCGGCTGCTGCAGAACACGGTCCCCCGTCTGCTGTTAGCGCTCTCATACGGAGCCGGCTGCTGCAGGACACGGTCCCCCGTCTGCTGTTAGCGCTCTCATACGGAGCCAGCTGCTGCAGTACACGGTTCCCCGTCTGCTGTTAGCGCTCTCATACGGAGCCGGCTCCTGCAGAACACGGTCCCCCGTCTGCTGTTAGCGCTCTCATACGGCGCCGGCTGCTGCAGGACACGGTCCCCCATCTGCAGTTAGCGCTCTCATACGGAGCCGGCTGCTGCAGGACACAGTTCCCCGTCTGCTGTTAGCGCTCTCATACGGAGCCGGCTGCTGCAGGACACGGTCCCCCGTCTGCTTTTAGCGCTCTCATACGGAGCCGGCTGCTGCAGGACACGTTCCTCCGTCTGCTGTTAGCGCTCTCATACGGAGCCGGCTGCTGCAGGACACTGTCCCCCGTCTGCTGATAGCGCTCTCATACGGAGCTGGCTGCTGCAGGACACGGTTCCCCGTCTGCTGTTAGCGCTCTCATACGGAGCCGGCTGCTGCAAGACACGGTACCCCGTCTGCTGTTAGCGCTCTCATTCGGAGCCGGCTGCTGCAGGACACGTTCCTCCGTCTGCTGTCAGCGCGCTCATACGGAGCCGTCTGCTGCAGGACACTGTCCCCCGTCTGCTGTTAGCGCTCTCATACGGAGCCGGCTGCTGCAGGACACGGTCCCCCGTCTGCTGTTAGCGCTCTCATACGGAGCCGGCTGCTGCAGGACACGGTCCCCCGTCTGCTGTTAGCGCTCTCATATGGAGCCGGCTGCTGCAGGACACGGTTCCCCGTCTGCTGTTAGCGCTCTCATACGGAGCCGGCTGCTGCAGGACACGGTCCCCTGCTGCTGTTAGCGCTCTCATACGGAGCCGGCTGCTGCAGGACACGTTCCTCCGTCTGCTGTTAGCGCTCTCATACGGAGCCGGCTGCTGCAGGACACGGTCCCCCGTCTGCTGTTAGCGCTCTCATACGGAGCCGGCTGCTGCAGGACACGGTTCCCCGTCTGCTGTTAGCGCTCTCATACGGAGCCGGCTGCTGCAGGACACCGTCCCCCGTCTGCTGTTAGCGCGCTCATACGGAGCCGGCTGCTGCAGGACACTGTCCCCCGTCTGCTGTTAGCGCTCTCATACGGAGCCGGCTGCTGCAGGACACTGTCCCCCTTCTGCTGTTAGCGCTCTCATACGGAGCCGGCTGCTGCAGGACACGGTCCCCGTCTGCTGTTAGCGCGCTCATACGGAGCCGGCTGCTGCAGGACACGGTCCCCCGTCTGCTGTTAGTGCTCTCATACGGAGCCGGCTTCTGCAGGACACTGTCCCCCGTCTGCTGTTAGCGCTCTCATACGGAGCCGGCTGCTGCAGGACACGGTCCCCCGTGTGCTGTTAGCGCTCTCATATAGAGCCGGCTGCTGCAGGACACGGTCCCATGTCTGCTGTTAGCGCTCTCATACGGAGCCGGCTGCTGCAGGACACGGTCCCCCGTCTGCTGTTAGCGCTCTCATACGGAGCCGGCTGCTGCAGGACACGGTCCCCTGCTGCTGTTAGCGCTCTCATACGGAGCCGGCTGCTGCAGGACACGTTCCTCCGTCTGCTGTTAGCGCTCTCATACGGAGCCGGCTGCTGCAGGACACGGTCCCCCGTCTGCTGTTAGCGCTCTCATACGGAGCCGGCTGCTGCAGGACACGGTTCCCCGTCTGCTGTTAGCGCTCTCATACGGAGCCGGCTGCTGCAGGACACGGTCCCCCGTCTGCTGTTAGCGCGCTCATACGGAGCCGGCTGCTGCAGGACACTGTCCCCCGTCTGCTGTTAGCGCTCTCATACGGAGCCGGCTGCTGCAGGACACTGTCCCCCTTCTGCTGTTAGCGCTCTCATACGGAGCCGGCTGCTGCAGGACACGGTCCCCCGTCTGCTGTTAGCGCGCTCATACGGAGCCGGCGGCTGCAGGACACGGTCCCCCGTCTGCTGTTAGTGCTCTCATACGGAGCCGGCTTCTGCAGGACACTGTCCCCGTCTGCTGTTAGCGCTCTCATACGGAGCCGGCTGCTGCAGGACACGGTCCCCGTGTGCTGTTAGCGCTCTCATATAGAGCCGGATGCTGCAGGACACGGTCCCATGTCTGCTGTTAGCGCTCTCATACGGAGCCGGCTGCTGCAGGACACGGTCCCCGTCTGCTGTTAGCGCTCTCATACAGAGCCGGCTGCTGCAGGACATGGTTCCACGTCTGCTGTTAGCGCTCTCATACGGAGCCGGCTGCTGCAGGACACTGTCCCCCGTCTGCTGTTAGCGCTCTCATACGGAGCCGGCTGCTGCAGGACACGTTCCCCCGTCTGCTGTTAGCGCTCTGATACGGAGCCGGCTGCTGCAGGACACGGTCCCCTGTCTGCTGTTAGCGCTCTCATACGGAGCCGGCTGCTGCAGGACACGGTTCCCCGTCTGCTGATAGCGCTCTCATACGGAGCCGGCTGCTGCAGGACACGGTCCCCCGTCTGCTGTTAGCGCTCTCATACGGAGTCGGCTGCTGCAGGACACGTTCCTCCGTCTGCTGTTAGCGCTCTCATACGGAGCCGGCTGCTGCAGGACACGGTTCCCCGTCTGCAGTTAGCGCTCTCATACGGAGCCGGCTCCTGCAGGACACGGTCCCCCGTCTGCTGTTAGCGCTCTCATACGGAGCCGGCTGCTGCAGGACACGGTCCCCCCGTCTGCTGTTAGCTCTCTCATACGGAGCCGGCTGCTGCAAGACACTGTCCCCGTCTGCTGTTAGCGCTCTCATACGGAGCCGGCTGCTGCAGGACACTGTCCCCCGTCTGCTGTTAGCTGTGATGATACTGAAGCTTCATTTCTGGTGCTGTTTCCAGAACTCTCCCCCCATAGTACTACAACCCCCCACCGTTTGCAAGCACAGGGCAAACTACCCCTCCCTCCTTTTCTCTGCAGCTCACGCTTCCCTTCCCCCCTGTCAACCTGCAGTCAAGCTCAGTGTAACTCTGAGCTACCAGTGCTGGAAGTTTTCCGCTTCACCGCAGGGGTCCTGTCATTGTCCGAACACGTGCTTTCTTCCTATAGCAGCCATTTGTAGAATTCATTCTTTTTTGGTTAATAACACGGTGGGAGCATTCGCTAGAAACACGAAAGTTACTGTGTTGAACCATGCGCCAGGGCATCGTTCCCGTGGTACTGGTAAACCCGTAACCCAACAGAACCCGAGAAATGGAATTCTCGGGTGCCCCATGTACTAGCCCACCCAAGTGTGGGCTCATTGGAACCGTCATTTTCAAAGTAAGACATTGATAGGTCTGCCGTTATTCTGCTAGGTTCACAGGACGAGTTATGGAACCTTATGATATTGCAGAGCTCAAACCATAGCTTGCAGCCAGGGGAGGTGGCAGAGAACCAGCCCTTTTTGTGAGGTCAGAAGCTGACATGCTTAAGTCTTGCAGTGAAGTTGCTTACCGCATCTTTCTGCTGGGAGTGCTGAGTAAGAGATCTGCCAATGAATTATGACGTGTGGCTCCTTCCCCCAGCCTGGCTTGTCATTGCTCTAACAACCATGTGAGTGTATTTTCATCTGTAATCCTATTTTATTTTATAACTGCATCTGTATATAACGATATTGTCTCAGTTTGTTACATCTTTTTATATTATATAAGCACTGCCTGATTTTTAAGGAATAAACCTATAAATTTATTAGTTTGTTTCTCCTGCTCTATAAACGAATTTGCACGTGCCTGAAGTAACTACGCTACTGTTTTGGGGTTGCTACGGACCCTCTTGATAAATTGTTCATCAAAAGCCGTAGCTGGTGGCAGCTAAAAGGAAGGGGTGTAAAGTGTTAATCTATTGGGTGACGCTGGCAGTGACGGAGCGGGGTTTATAAGGGTACTGCCTGGCTGCAGCCAGGAGTAATTATAATTCCCTCACTGCAGCGTGCCCAATAGCCAGCACACATCCAAGTGACCCGTCTGGCGACCAATTATCCTAGGTGCAGTTCCCTGACTGACCTGAGGGTAAGGGGGGCGCCAGAGAGCTGCAAGTTCCTAAGTGGAAGTGGGATATTATAAATCCCTGCAGTTTACTGGGTCGGACGGCAGCAGCCGTCGTGTGTGTGCGCGTTTCCTCACATTGTGCAGCGGTGGGATCACAAGCCGTGACCCCGGGCTACCGTGTGGCGGACCGCGGCACCGTTCATCACATATTGGTGGCAGAGCGGTGGGATTATAGAGCATTAGTGATCTGGTCTGAGCAATCATTCCTCTCACTAAAAAACTTGCACGGTTCTTCAGGGACCCTGCATCTAAAGTTTTGGAGAACAGACTCAGTGTTTATTAGTCCTGAGACAATTGTGTGTACTTGCGGTTACCCCTCCCTTCTCTTTTTTTTTCTATCCTATCTTTTATTTGGCAAACCATGGCTACAAGAGGAGCAAGTTGGTTCGAAAAGCAGAACAGGGACACTCTTGTGGGAATCTGCGTGTACCACGGCCTTGACCACAAGAACCAAACCAAAGCCCGACTGGTCCAGGCCCTGAAGGAACTGGAAGAGCATCGGAGCGTGGCGGGCGCAGGAGCCGGCCCAAGCCAAGGTGGTGCCGCAGGAGCAGAGGCCCAACCCTGACTGCTTACACCCAGAGAGAGGTGGACCCTTACCTGCAGGCGGCCCTGGAGGGACTCACCGCTGACAACCGGGAAGAACGCCTGAGGCTGATCCAGCAAGCTCAAGAGAGAGCCGACCAGCGAGAGGCCAAAACAGCGAGAGGCTGAGAGACCGAGCGCCAAGCCAGCGAAGGCCGAGCGAGGCTGGAGGCCAGCGAGAGGCTGAGAGAGCCGAGCGGGAGGCTGAGAGAGCCCGAGCCGAGCGGGAAGCCCAAGCGCAGAGAGCCCATGAGCTGGAGATGGTTCAGCGAGGGGCAATGCCCTCCACAGCCCAGAGCAGTGTGCCCAGCAGCACTCAGAGTCCCAAGCCCCGGCCGGAGCACTTTCCCGTGCTGGAAAGGGACGGAGACTTGGACACTTTTCTGCGGGCCTTTGAGAAAGTCTGCAGACAGTACCGGCTGCCTGCCGACCAATGGGCCAGGTACTTGACCCCCGGGCTGAAGGGCAAAGCTTTGGAGGCGTTCGCTTCCCTCGCGCCAGATCAAGACAGTGACTATGAGGCCATCAAGCAGGCCCTGATTGCCAAGTACCAGCTAACCCCTGAGGTATACCGAAAGAAGTTCCGGAACCTCCAACGTGGCCCACACGACAGTTACAGCGATGTGGTGCAAGGACTCCGGAACCACTTTGACCAGTGGATCCATGGACTGTCAGTTGACACCTATGAGGAGCTGAAAGACCTGATGATCAAAGACCAGTTCCTGCATCTGTGCCCAGCTGAGGTCCGACAGTTCATCCTGGACCGAGAACCAGAGGACGCGGTCACAACAGCCCGGATACGCCGACAGCTATGAGGCCAACCGGAAACCCGAGGTGCGGAAGCCCGTCGCCACCCGCTGGAGAGGGGGTAAGCCTGCAACCAACCGTCCAGTGTCCCTCTGGCACCAGCCCAGGCCTACATCACCCGAGGTTCATCTGTGCTGGTACCAGCGACCTGCGGGAGGCAGAAGCCCCCACGCAAGGCCTGAGAAGGCCCATTCATGAACGTGAGAGTCCGTGGGCCGTCTCCAGCTAAAGGCACGGGGCTGAACGAACCCTCATGCCCGAAGGGGCCGGGTTTTGGAAATAACGCAAGGATTGCCCACTACCTTGATGGTTTTCATGCTGGGTCCACAAGGAGTGGGTCGAATGCCAATGTGTTTTATTGGGACTGATTGGGAGGAAGCCATCACGAACGTGAAGCCTGCGTCTACGTCTGCATCTGCCCGAGGACGGGAAGAGGATCCCTCCTGACATGCTGGCCCAAGCTAATGCCAATGGGTCCATGAGGACATGGAGGTAATGCCTCGCTAACCGTCTCCAGCGGTTGCAGTTGCTGACCACTCTGGAACCTTCGGGACCGAGTTGGCAGTCCACGAGGTGGACACCGGGAATCACGCACCGTTACGGCGGACACCTTATCGGATCTCTGAGGAAGTGCAGCAGATTATGCGCCAGGAGATCCATGAGATGTTGCAGCTGGGGGTGATCCGGCAGTCCAAAAGCGCGTGGGCCTCACCTGTAGTTCTCGTGCCAAAAAAGGATCGGACCACCCGGTTCTGCGTGGACTACAGGGGGCTCAACGCCATCACTACCTCTGATGCGCACCCAATGCCACGCATCGAGGATCTGCTGGAGCGGTTGGCGAATGCCAAGTACATATCCATCATGGATTTTGAGCCGGGGATACTGGCAGATTCCCCTGAGCCCTGCGGCGCAGGAGAAATCTGCCTTTATCACCCCTTTTGGACTGTACGAGTCCACGTCATGCCTTTCGGCATGAAGAATGCCCCTGCCACTTTTCAGCGGATGGTCAACCACCTGCTTCAGGGACTGGAGGAGTACGCTGTGGCGTACCTGGACGACATTGCCGTCTTCAGTTCCACCTGGGAGGAACACCTTCAGCATCTCCAGGAGGTGCTCAAGCGTATTCACCAGGCAGGTTGACCATCAAGCCGGGAAAATGCCAGATGGGCATGAGGGAGGTCCACTACCTGGGGCACCGGGTAGGCGGGGGTTCCATGAGTCCAGAGCCCGAGAAAGTGGACGCGATCGTGTCCTGGCCCACCCCCAGGACCAAAAAGCAGGTGAAGTCCTTCCTGGGCACTGCAGGGTACTATAGGCGTTTCGTACCGAACTATAGCGCCATTGCAAAACCCTTGACGGACCTCACCAAGGGCGGTCTACCCCAAACAGTCAACTGGACAGATGGCTGTGAGGCGGCATTCCGATCTTTGAAAACAGCCCTGTGCAGCTCTCCAGTGTTGAGAGCCGTCGACAGCAGTCGGCCATTCCTGGTACAGACTGATGCCAGTGAATTTGGCCTCGGTGCTGTACTCAGCCAGGTTGATTCGGGGAACCAGGAGCACCCCGTGTTGTACCTGAGCCGGAAACTTCTGCCAAGGGAAGTGGCATACTCCATCATCGAGAAGGAGTGCCTGGCCATGGTCTGGGCACTGCAACGTTTGCAGCCCTACCTGTACGGGCGCACCTTCAAGGTGGTCACCGACCACAACCCTCTGAGCTGGCTGCACACAGTGTCCGGAACCAATGGTAGGTTGCTACGCTGGAGCCTTGCCCTGCAGCAGTATGATTTTGCCGTACAACCCCAAGAAAGGCAGTGATCATGGGAATGCAATGGGTTTCACGACGTGGCGAACCCGCTGAGGTGCGCATGGCGGATTACCGAGAGGTCATGCCTCCGTAGCGCCCTCTAAGGGGGGAGGTGTGATGATATGAAGCTTCATTTCTGGTGCTGTTTGCTCCCCCTAGTACTACAACCCCCACCGTTTGCAAGCACAGGGCAAACTACCCCTCCCTCCTTTTCTCTGCAGCTCACGCTTCCCTTCCCCCCCTGTCAACCTGCAGTCAAGCTCAGTGTAACTGAGCTACCAGTGCTGGAAGTTTTCCGCTTCACCGCAGGGGTCCTGCATTGTCTGAACACGTGCTTTCTTCCTATAGCAGCCATGTTGGAGAATTCATTCTTTTTTGGTTAATAACATGGTGGGAGCATTCGCTAGAAACACGAAAGTTACTGTGTTGAACCATGCGCCAATGGGCATCGTTCCCGTGGTACTGGTAAACCCGTAACTCCAACAGAACCCGAGAAATGGAATTCTCGGGTGCCCCATGAACTAGCCCACCCAAGTGTGGGCTCATTGGAACCGTCATTTCAAAGAAGATCCATTGATAGGTCTGCCTTATTCTGCTAGGTTCACAGAACGAGTTATGACCTTATGATATCGCAGAGCTCAAACCATAGCTTGCAGCCAGGGGAGGTGGCCAGAAACCAGCCCTTTTTGTGAGGTCAGAAGCTGACATGCATAAGTCTTACAGTGAAGTTCTTACGCAATCTTTCTGCTGGGATGTCTGAGTAAGAGATCTCCCAATGAATTATGACGTGTGGCTCCTTCCCCCAGCCTGGCTGTGTCTTGCTTAACTAACCATGTGAGTGATTTTCATTTTTAATCCTATTTTATTTTATAACTGCATCTGTAATAACGATATTGTCTCAGTTTGTTACATCTTTTTATATTATATAAGCACTGCCTGATTTTAAGGAATAAACCTATAAATTTATTAGTTTGTTTCTCCTGCTCTATAAACGAATCTGCACGTGCCTGAAGCACTACGCTACTGTTTTGGGGTTGCTACGGACCCTCTTGATAAATTGTTCATCAAAAGCCGTAGCTGGTGGCAGCTAAAAGGAAGGGGTGTAAAGTGTTAATCTATTGGGTGACGCTGGCAGTGACGGAGCGGGGTTTATAAGGGTACTGCCTGGCTGCAGCCAGGAGTAATTATAATTCCCTCACTGCAGCGTGCCCAATAGCCAGCACACATCCAAGTGACCCGTCTGGCGACCAATTATCCTAGGTGCAGTTCCCTGACTGACCTGAGGGTAAGGGGGGCGCCAGAGAGCTGCAAGTTCCTAAGTGGAAGTGGGATAGTTATAAATCCCTGCAGTTTACTGGGTCGGACGGCAGCAGCCGTCGTGTGTGTGCGCGTTTCATCACATGTGGTGACAGCGGTGGGATCACAAGCCGTGACCCCCGGGCTACCGTGTGGCGGACCGCGGCACCGTTCATCACATTAGCGCTCTCATACGGAGCCGGCTGCTGCAGGACACGGTCCCCCGTCTGCTGTTAGCGCTCTCATACGGAGCCGGCTGCTGCAGGACACGGTCCCCCGTCTGCTGTTAGCGCTCTCATACGGAGCCGGCTGATGCAGGATACGGTTCCCCGTCTGCTGTTAGCGCTCTCATACGGAGCCGGCTACTGCAGGACACGGTCCCCCGTCTGCTGTTGGCGCTCTCATACGGAGCCGGCTGCTGCAGGACACGGTCCCCCGTCTGCTGTTAGCGCTCTCATACGGAGCCGGCTGCTGCAGGACACGGTCCCCCGTCTGCTGTTAGCGCTCTCATACGGAGCCGGCTGCTGCAGGATACGGTTCCCCGTCTGCTGTTAGCGCTCTCATACGGAGCCGGCTGCTGCAGGACACGGTCCCCCGTCTGCTGTTAGCGCTCTCATACGGAACCGGCTGCTGCAGGACACGTTCCTCCGTCTGCTGTTAGCGCTCTCATACGGAGCCGGCTGCTGCAGTACACGGTTCCCCGTCTGCTGTTAGCGCTCTCATACGGAGCCGGCTCCTGCAGAACACGGTCCCCCGTCTGCTGTTAGCGCTCTCATACGGAGCCGGCTGCTGCAGGACACGGTCCCCCGTCTGCTGTTAGCGCTCTCATACGGAGCCGGCTGCTGCAGGACACGGTCCCCCGTCTGCTGTTAGCGCTATCATACGGAGCCGGCTGCTGCAGGACACAGTTCCCCGTCTGCAGTTAGCGCTGTCATACGGAGTCGGCTCCTGCAGGACACGGTCCCCCGTCTGCTGTTAGCGCTCTCATACGGAGGCGGCTGCTGCAGGACACGGTCCCCCGTCTGCTGTTAGCTCTCTCATACGGAGCCGGCTGCTGCAGGACACTGTCCCCCGTCTGCTGTTAGCGCTCTCATACGGAGCCGGCTGCTGCAGGACACTGTCCCCCGTCTGCTGTTAGCGCTCTCATACGGAGCCGGCTGCTGCAGGACACGGTCCCCCGTCTGCTGTTAGCGCTCTCATACGGAGCCGGCTGCTGCAGGACACGGTCCCCCGTCTGCTGTTAGCGCTCTCATACGGAGCCGGCTGCTGCAGGATACGGTTCCCCGTCTGCAGTTAGCGCTCTCATACGGAGCCGGCTACTGCAGGACACGGTCCCCCGTCTGCTGTTAGCGCTCTCATACGGAGCCGGCTGCTGCAGGACACGTTCCTCCATCTGCTGTTAGCGCTCTCATACGGAGCTGGCTGCTGCAGGACACTGTCCCCCGTCTGCTGTTAGCGCTCTCATACGGAGCCGGCTGCTGCAGGACACGGTTCCCCGTCTGCTGTTAGCGCTCTCATACGGTTCCGGCTGCTGCAGGACACGTTCCTCCGTCTGCTGTTAGCGCTCTCATACGGAGCCGGCTGCTGCAGGACACGGTCCCCCGTCTGCTGTTAGCGCTCTCATACGGAGTCGGCTGCTGCAGGATACGGTCCCTCGTCTGCTGTTAGCGCTCTCATACGGAGCCGGCTGCTGCAGGACACTGTCCCCCGTCTGCTGTTAGCGCTCTCATACGGAGCCGGCTGCTGCAGGACACGGTTACCCATCTGCTGTTAGCGCTCTCATACGGAGCTGGCTGCTGCAGGACACTGTCCCCCGTCTGCTGTTAGCGCTCTCATACGGAGCCGGCTGCTGCAGGACACGGTTCCCCGTCTGCTGTTAGCGCTCTCATACGGAGCCGGCTGCTGCAGGACACGGTCCCCCGTCTGCTGTTAGCGCTCTCACATGGAGCCGGCTGCTGCAGGAAACGTTCCTCCATCTGCTGTTAGCGCTCTCATACGGAGCCGGCTGCTGCAGGACACGGTCCTCCGTCTGCTGTTAGCTCTCTCATACGGAGCCGGCTGCTGCAGGACACGGTCCCCGTCTGCTGTTAGCGCTCTCATACGGAGTCGGCTGCTGCAGGACACTGTCCCCCGTCTGCTATTAGCGCTCTCATACGGAGCCGGCTGCTGCAGGACACGGTTCCCCGTCTGCTGTTACCGCTCTCATACGGAAGCGGCTGCTGCAGGACACGGTCCCCCGTCTGCTGTTAGCGCTCTCATACGGAGACGGCTGCTGCAGGACACGTTCCTCCGTCTGCTGTTAGCGCTCTCATACGGAGCCGGCTGCTGCAGCACACTGTCCCCCGTCTGCTGTTAGCGCTCTCATACGGAGCGGCTGCTGCAGGACACGGTCCCCGTCTGCTGTTAGCGCTCTCATACGGAGCGGCTGCTGCAGGACACTGTCCCCCGTCTGCTGTTAGCGCTCTCATAGGAGCGGCTGCTGCAGGACAGTTCCCCGTCTGCTGTTAGCGCCTCATACACGCCGGCTGCTGCAGGACACGTTCCCCGTCTGCTGTTAGCGCTCTCATACGGAGCCGGCTGCTGCAGGACACGGTCCCCGTCTGCTGTTAGCGCTCTCATACGGAGCCGGCTGCTGCAGGACACGTTCCTCCGTCTGCTGTTAGCGCCTCATACGGGCCGGCTGCTGCAGGACACGTCCCCGTCTGCTGTTAGCGCTCTCATACGGAGCCGGCTGTGCAGGACACGTCTCCCGTCTGCTGTTAGCGCTCTCATCGGAGCCGGCTGCTGCAGGACACGTCCCCGTCTGCTGTTAGCGCTCTCATACGGAGCCGCTGCTGCAGGAACGGTTCCCAGTCTGCTGTTAGCGCCTCATACGAGCCGGCTGCTGCAGGACACGTTCCTCCGTCTGCTGTTAGCGCTCTCATACGGAGCCGGCTGCTGCAGGACACTGTCCCGTCTGCTGTTAGCGCTCTCATACGGAGCCGGCTGCTGCAGGACACGTCCCCGTCTGCTGTTAGCGCTCTCATACGGAGCCGGCTGCTGCAGGACACGGTCCCCGTCTGCTGTTAGCGCTCTCATACGGAGCCGGCTGCTGCAGGACACGTCCCCGTCTGCTGTTAGCGCTCTCATACGGAGCGGCTGCTGCAGGATGGTCCCCGTCTGCTGTTAGCGCTCTCATACGGAGCCGGCTCTGCAGGACACGTCCCCCGTCTGCTGTTAGCGCTTCATACGGAGCCGGCTGCTGCAGGACACGGTTCCCCGTCTGCTGTTAGCGCGCTCATACGGAGCCGGCTCTGCAGGACACGTCCCCGTCTGCTGTTAGCGTCTCATACGGAGCCGGCTGCTGCAGGACACGGTCCCCCGTCTGCTGTTAGCGTTCTCATACGGAGCCGGCTGCTGCAGGACACGTCCCCGTCTGCTGTTAGCGGGGGGGGGGGGGGGGGGGGGGGGGGGGGGGGGGGGGGGGGGGGGGGGGGGGGGGGGGGGGGGGGGGGGGGGGGGGGGGGGGGGGGGGGGGGGGGGGGGGGGGGGGGGGGGGGGGGGGGGGGGGGGGGCCCCCCCCCCCCCCCCCCCCCCCCCCCCCCCCCCCCCCCCCCCCCCCCCCCCCCCCCCCCCCCCCCCCCCCCCCCCCCCCCCCCCCCCCCCCCCCCCCCCCCCCCCCCCCCCCCCCCCCCCCCCCCCCCCCCCCCCCCCCCCCCCCCCCCCCCCCCCCCCCGGACACGGTCCCCCGTCTGGCTGTTAGCGCTCTCATACGGAGCCGGCTGCTGCAGGACACTGTCCCCGTCTGCTGTTAGCGCTCTCATACGGAGTGGCTGCTGAGGACATGTTCCCCCGTCTGCTGTTAGCGCGCTCATACACTGCCGGCTCTGCAGGACACGTTCCCCGTCTGCTGTTAGCGCTCTCATACGGAGCCCGGTGCTGCAGGACACGTTCCCCCGTCTGCTGTTAGCGCTCTCATACGGAGCCGGCTGCTGCAGGACACGGTTCCCCGTCTGCTGTTAAGCGCGCTCATACACTGCCGGCTGCTGCAGGCACGGGGGCCCCCGCTGCTGTTAGCGCCTCATACGGAGCCGGCTCTGCGGACACGTTCCTCCATCTGCTGTTAGCGCTCTCATCGGAGCGGCTGCGCAGGACACGTTCCTCCGTCTGCTGTTAGCGCTCTCATACGGAGCCGGCTGCTGCAGGAACGGTTCCCAGTCTGCTGTTAAACGCGCTCATACACTGCCGGCTGCTGCAGGACACGTTCCTCCGTCTGCTGTTTGCGCTCTCATACGGAGGGCCCGGCTGCTGCAGGACACTTTCCCCAGTCTGCTGTTAGCGCTCTCATACGGAGCGGCTGCTGCAGGACACGGTCCCCGTCTGTGTTAGCGCCCCATCGGAGCCCGGTGCTGCAGGCGGTCCCCGTCTGGTTAGGCTTCATACGGGGCGGGTGCTGCGGGCACTGTCCCCTTCTGTGTTTGCGCTTCTTGGAGCGGTTTCTGCAGGACGTTTCCCCTTGTGTTAGCGCCTATACAGCCGGCCTGAGGACAGTTTTCCCCCTCTGCTGTTAGCGCTTCTCGGAGCGGTTTTGGGCACGGTCCCCCGTTGTGTTAGCGGCCCCATACGGAGCGGGGTGTGCAGACCTTCCCGTTCTGTTAGCGTTTTTACGGAGCCCGGGTCTGCAGGCACTTCCCCGTCTGTGTTAGCGTTTTTCATCGGGTCGGGCGAGGCCGGTCCCGTTGCTGTTGCGCGTATACGGGCCGGGCTGCAGGACAGGTCCCCCCGGGGTT
>JARQOD010008490.1:1891-35331 GCA_033576555.1 Oophaga sylvatica
CTAATGTGTCAGTCACTGTCACTGTTGCAGGCATAGCCGGATGGGACTTGTAGTCCCACCCGATGATGCCTGCATACGCGGAGACACACACAGCCCCGCACATACACCGTCGATCACGCACACAGGCCCGCACACCGATCCCGCACACCGATCATGCACACAGCCCCGCACACCAATCCCGCACACAGGCTCGCACACCAATCACGCAGACACCGGCACACAATCACCGCCCACACACACATAGCGCCGCACACTATACACGCCCACGCACCGCCCACACACATAGCGCCGCACACTATACACGCCCACACACATAGCCCCGCACACTATACACGCCCACACTCCGCCCACACACTTCCCTCCTCCCGAACTGCAGCGGTTTCACCCGCAGCAAAACAGCAGATCTAAAAAAGAAGTGCCCGACTCAATGCAAGTCAATGGGCGCCGAACCGCTGCAGTTCCTCACAAAGAATTGACATGCTGCGGAAAATAAAGCACGGCAAAACCGCACATTTTTTTCCGCAGCATGTGCACAGCAGACATGCGGTTCCCATTGGATTACATTGCATGTGCACTGTGCTGCAGGTTTGATGCGTTTCCGCACGTTGAAAAACGCAGCGGAAACGCATCTAAAAACGCAACGTGTGCACAGGGCCTAATGCCACAACAAAGATGGCTGCGGCATTACAGTGTGTGGCTGATAATCCCTGCATGTCTTGCTGAGCGCTGACTTCTTGGTGGAGGAGGGACCTCCCGCCACGTCCTCCAACAATCAGCGTATGAAACAGATGATGCGATGACTTTATTTCATCGAGTCAGCTGTGTACTGCTGAGAGTCAGCACAGCGGAGACAGGGAGATAAGCAGGGTGCCAGGGAACAGGACTGAGATGAGTATGTGGTGTTCGTTTTTTTCTTTCATGTCTATGGGATGTTTGGGTGGGCATAAGGGTGTGACATGATGCTGCACATGGGGGTGACATGATGCTGCACATCAGGGGGCGAACATGGTGCTGCACATGGGGGGTGACATGGTGCTGCACATGGGGGTGACATGGAGCAAATGGTGCTGCACATGGGGGATGACATTGTGCTGCACATGGGGGATGACATGATTCTGCACATGGGGGTGACATGATGCTGCACATCAGGGGCGAACATGGTGCTGCACACGGGGTGACATGGTGCTGCACATTGGAGGTGACATGGTGCTGCACATGGGGGATGACATGATGCTGCACATGGGGGTGACATGATGCTGCACATCAGGGGGCGAACATGGTGCTGCACATGGGGGGTGACATGGTGCTGCACATGGGGGTGACATGGAGCAAATGGTGCTGCACATGGGGGATGACATTGTGCTGCACATGGGGATGACATGATTCTGCACATGGGGGTGACATGATGCTGCACATCAGGGGCGAACATGGTGCTGCACATGGGGGGTGACATGGTGCTGCACATGGGGGTGACATGGAGCAAATGTTGCTGCACATGGGGTGACATTGTGCTGCACATGGTGGATGACATGGTGCTGCACATGGGGGTGACATGATGCTGCACATCAGGGGGCGAACATGGTGCTGCACATGGGGGGTGACATGGAGCAAATGGTGCTGCACATTGGGGGTTACATTGTGCTGCACATGGGGGTTACATGGTGCTGCACATGGGAGGTGACATGGTGCTACACATGGGGGGGTGACATGGTGCTGCACATTGGGGTTACATGATGCTGCACATGGGGGTGACATGGTGCTACACATGGGGGGGTGACATGGTGCTACACATGGGGGGTGACATGGTGCTACACATGGAGGGGTGACATGGTGCTGCACATGGGGGTGTGACATGGTGCTGCAAATGGGGGGTGACATGGTGCTGCACATGGGGGTGACATGGTGCTGCACATGGAGGTGACATGGAACAAATGGTGCTGCACATGGGGGTGACATGGTGCTGCACATCAGGGGGTGAACATGGTGCTGCACATGGGGATGACATGGTGCTGCACATGGGGTGACATGGTGCTGCACATGGGGTGACAGGGAACAAATAGTGCTGCACATGGGGGTGACATGGTGCTGCACATGGGGGTGACATGGTGCTGCACATTGGGGTGACATGGTGCTGCACATTGAGGGTGACATGGTGCTGCACATGGGGGTGACATGGTACTGCACATGAGTGTTGACATGGTGCTACACATGGGGTGACATGGTGCTACACATGGGGGGGTGACATGGTGCTGCAAATGGGGGGTGACATGGTGCTGCACATGGGGGGGTGACATGGTGCTGCACATGGGGGGTGACATGGTGCTGCACATGGGGGGGTGACATGGTGCTGCACATGGGGAGTGACATGGTGCTGCACATGGAGGTGACATGGAACAAATGGTGCTGCACACGGGGGTGACATGGTGCTGTGTGTCGACCCGCCACCACAATTGTGGGTTACCAGGGCAATGGGGTACTCAGAGCCGAGCCCATGGAAGTCTATGGGGATTGTTGTCACAGGTAGCTGTGGCTCGGTCTGTGGCCCGGGCGGTCTGGCGTAAGTTGGGGATATATTTACAGGGGATTGATGTATGTACAGTTCGTGACGCCACCTGTAGTGTTCTGGTAATTAGTACCAGCGCTGCTGTGGATCTCTGAGGGGATGGTGAGGCAGCTAGATGTCGGGTCCCCTACAGGTGGGACTGATCCCTCAAAGTCTATGTGAGCAGTGAAGTCGAGTGCAAATAAAGAACACAGTCTCACACGGTCAGCGTCTTTCCATACCTTTACTTGCAAGATGTTAAGGCAGGTCCCAGGGAGGCTGATCCAAGGAGAGTGTATCTTGAGACGGCAGCTGGACAAGTTAGGGGCCTCCTTTATCTCCAATATGACGAGTGCAACTAGCATGAAGCGTAGTTCCCTCTATTCTCCAGCTTATCCAAAGCTGTACCTGCCCAGTCAGCTTAGTGTTAGGGGCCTTCCTATGAAGGAGCTGAATTCTTACGTGGTCCTGCAGAACTCCAAAGTCTTCACTCCCCCTGACCCCAGTTACGTACTGACTATAAGGGGCTTGTCTGCCGCGACCTAGGGTCCGGTAGATTCCTGGTTTTCCTGTCACCGTGCCTGAAACAACAGTGACTCTTCGGTCCCCAGTGACCGGTAGCTATGTGCTGGACTTCTGCAATCCTGTAGCACTAATCTTATAATCCACTTGCCTTTCGCCTTGTCCACGCTGGTAACATAAGCACTCAAAACTAGCCAAGGGTCGAGCAGTCACTTCTTTCCTTTTCCTTTCCAATGAAGTTAGCCACAGATGCTCAGTTATCACAGGCAGGAGCACGTCTCTGAACCTGATACCGTCCTCTAGACAGGGATGCTGAAGACTTTCCGTGCTGATACTTCTTCTTTCCTCAGTGTGTATTGTGAAGGTGATACAGCTCTGACTAGACTAAGGTGTATTCCAAACACCTATACCAGACTCCACGATATGAACTGGGATGAAGCAGGCTAGACTCTTTCTTCCCTCCAAACGTCTCCTCACAGAAGTCTAGACTCTACTCCACACGTCCTCACTGTCCAAAGACAGGAACTAGACTAATCACTCTAACACCTACTACCTTGACCACTCCCTCTAGAGTATACTCCACTACCCTAGGGTGTGTCTAGTGTGTGTCGAGTGAATGATTATTGAGCATTAAGCCGCCGTCTCGCCATACACTCTCCAGGGTACTGCGTGTGCCTACCACCAGGGCTACACATTCCCCCATGGTAAACGACAGCACTCCCGGGCTGTGAAATACAAAAGACATTTTGTTTATGCAATAAACTTTTAACAATAACATCTCCCATCCGGGAGGTAAGGACATCTTGAACGTTACAAACTTTTATAGAAAAATACAAATAGTATCAAATAGCATTCAGTAAATAAATATACAATATACTTGTGAAGGACCCGCACCAAACCTTCAACGTGGGTCCTGGGTGGGCTGCAGGACGTCCGATTGCAGACCTCACTCAGTGCCACACCATACGGGTTTTGTTTTTCAGAGGTAGTTATGGATGGTTTTTGTAAAACCAAGATAGGGCACCGAAGCGCAACTATGTACAAGAAAGTTCTGGGTTAGCATAGTCCTTAACCTCAAAAGTCCATTTGCAAAGGAAGACATATCACATTAAATCACATTATCAAAGTGCAACTGTTTATCATCTATCATTTATCAATTACCCAGCCGGGCATTCTATAATTAGAAATATATATTCACTATATATAACCTGTGCAAAACTTTTTCAAAACATTTTAAACTTTCTGCTTTTTACTTTTGGTAGATCCGATAGGGATCTCACCAACTCTTTACTATTTATTCATCTTCTACTAATACACCTTCCACTACATCTTCCACCCCGGGGGCTGGAACAACGCAATGGGCCCTTGATCCCAGGACCAGCAAATCATGTGCTGCGATCAGGGTCTGGGTCGCGACAGTTCTGGTGCGAACCTCTAGGGGCGCAACGGGTATATCTTCCTCGTGTGACACCGATTGCGTCTCCATTACAGTCAACGATATAGACCGCGTCAGGGTTTGCGATCTAGACCGGGTCGCATGTTGCGATGTGGAGGTGGCTTTAACTTGCGATGAACTTTGGGTCGCTAGTTGCGATGACTTTGCAGGGGGCGATGCCGGGGCACGGCCGGATGCTGCTTGAACTGGAAACTGGGACGCAGTGGTAATGGTGACGGTACCTGCGTCTGGGACGGGGTCGCGGACGATGGCGACGTTCAGGGCATACCACCCCTTCATTCCCCAATGCCGCGTATAGGTGACTATATCTCCGTTCACTAAGTCCCTCCCGGGATGACCTTGCGGCAGGTGAGATTCCACGTCACGCCTGCTGACGAAGACCGCTGGGTAGAGGCCCGGTTCACGGATAAAGCCCCAGCCCTTCCGGAGCTGGAACTCAGCCACACACCCCCGCCGCCGCGGTTCCCGTAAGGTACCTTTGTCGCGACGGACAGTCTCCTTGTCAGCAATCAGCTCGGCATATTGTCGCTGGCAGTTCTTCTGAGTTTCCCGCTCTTCCTCCTGCTGGCGCCTCTTCGTCTCCTCACGACTCCGCCATTCTTGCTCCCACTGGGCGGTGTAGGCGACGTCATCCAGGCGCGCCATTTCGTCCCAGTCCACATCTGGTAGTGACGGACAGGACCCCTCCGGTGTCCCTGCCGGGGACCGATAATCTGCTGCGGCCTCTTGGCCGGGCGGGCGTTCCGGGATTGGCTGTACCTCCTCAACCTCCTCCGCTTCCACCGCTTCACCAGTGGGATCGGGAACGGTACTTTCGGGGGCAGCCTCCGGTTGCTCCTTCGCCTTGGGCAGCAGACTCTTCGGTACTTGGAATCGTGGGGGTTCATTGAGGGGAGAGGACGCCGTGTTTGTTAGTCGCCACTTCAGCAGGTTACATCGGCGTCTCTCAATCTCCTCCAGTCCAGGTTGGAACATCTTCTTTAGGCGTGCGTTCTCCTCCTGGATCTCTAGCAACGCCTGTTGCAGGTGCAGGATCGCATAAGACTCCGATGCTGATGGCAGCTTGGCGGGGGCACGGGGCCTGCCTTCCTCCGCTGCCCCGCTCGGCTGCACACGTCCTGCCTCCATCATGTTCCAGAAGATTCTCTCTTCTTCCTGCGGAGACATCCGGTCTCTTCCGTGGAGGTGGGATTTGCGTCTCCTCCTCCTCGCAGGGAAGGTGAAGAGGAGGCGGACCTCCTTTGCTGTAGGGCAGGACCGCATGTTGTAGTAGCACTTTGAGAGGGCAGACATTTTCTTCGCGCCACTGGGGGTAGACGCCCACGAAGGTACGCCCACCTTCTTCTCCAGCGCCTGAGGGCGCGAATATGGCGACAAAAATGGCGATTTTGGCGCCAAAAGTGCAAACAGTCCTTTTCACAAAAACAAGTCCTTAGGCACACAGGGCTCGCAATTTCGCGAGTTTCGCATCCTGTTCGTGACGCCAAAGTTGTGTCGACCCGCCACCACAATTGTGGGTTACCAGGGCAATGGGGTACTCAGAGCCGAGCCCATGGAAGTCTATGGGGATTGTTGTCACAGGTAGCTGTGGCTCGGTCTGTGGCCCGGGCGGTCTGGCGTAAGTTGGGGATATATTTACAGGGGATTGATGTATGTACAGTTCGTGACGCCACCTGTAGTGTTCTGGTAATTAGTACCAGCGCTGCTGTGGATCTCTGAGGGGATGGTGAGGCAGCTAGATGTCGGGTCCCCTACAGGTGGGACTGATCCCTCAAAGTCTATGTGAGCAGTGAAGTCGAGTGCAAATAAAGAACACAGTCTCACACGGTCAGCGTCTTTCCATACCTTTACTTGCAAGATGTTAAGGCAGGTCCCAGGGAGGCTGATCCAAGGAGAGTGTATCTTGAGACGGCAGCTGGACAAGTTAGGGGCCTCCTTTATCTCCAATATGACGAGTGCAACTAGCATGAAGCGTAGTTCCCTCTATTCTCCAGCTTATCCAAAGCTGTACCTGCCCAGTCAGCTTAGTGTTAGGGGCCTTCCTATGAAGGAGCTGAATTCTTACGTGGTCCTGCAGAACTCCAAAGTCTTCACTCCCCCTGACCCCAGTTACGTACTGACTATAAGGGGCTTGTCTGCCGCGACCTAGGGTCCGGTAGATTCCTGGTTTTCCTGTCACCGTGCCTGAAACAACAGTGACTCTTCGGTCCCCAGTGACCGGTAGCTATGTGCTGGACTTCTGCAATCCTGTAGCACTAATCTTATAATCCACTTGCCTTTCGCCTTGTCCACGCTGGTAACATAAGCACTCAAAACTAGCCAAGGGTCGAGCAGTCACTTCTTTCCTTTTCCTTTCCAATGAAGTTAGCCACAGATGCTCAGTTATCACAGGCAGGAGCACGTCTCTGAACCTGATACCGTCCTCTAGACAGGGATGCTGAAGACTTTCCGTGCTGATACTTCTTCTTTCCTCAGTGTGTATTGTGAAGGTGATACAGCTCTGACTAGACTAAGGTGTATTCCAAACACCTATACCAGACTCCACGATATGAACTGGGATGAAGCAGGCTAGACTCTTTCTTCCCTCCAAACGTCTCCTCACAGAAGTCTAGACTCTACTCCACACGTCCTCACTGTCCAAAGACAGGAACTAGACTAATCACTCTAACACCTACTACCTTGACCACTCCCTCTAGAGTATACTCCACTACCCTAGGGGTGTGTCTAGTGTGTGTCGAGTGAATGATTATTGAGCATTAAGCCGCCGTCTCGCCATACACTCTCCAGGGTACTGCGTGTGCCTACCACCAGGGCTACACAGCTGCACATCAGGGGGTGAACATGGTGCTGCACATGGGGATGACATGGTGCTGCACATGGGGTGACATGGAACAAATGGTGCTGCACATGGGGGTGACATGGTGCTGCACATGGGGGTGACATGGTGCTGCACATGAGTGTTGACATGGTGCTACACATGGGGGGTGACATGGTGCTACACATGGGGGTGACGTGCTGCACATGGGGGGTGACATGGTGCTGCACATGGGGAGTGACATGGTGCTGCACATGGGGGTGACATGCTGCTGCACATGAGGGTGACATGCTGCTGCACATGTGGGGTGACATGATGGACATGATGTTGCACATGGGGGTGACATGGTGCTGCACATGGGGAGGTGACATGGTGCTGCACATGGGGGGTGACACAGTGCTGCACATGGGAGGTGACATAGTGCTGCACATGGGGTGACATGGTGCTGCACATGGGGTGAGATGGAGCAAATGGTGCTGCACATGGGGTGAAATTGTGCTGCGCATGGTGGGTGACATGGTGCTGCACATGCGGGACATGCACATGGTGGACATGCACATGGTGCTGCACATGGGGATGACATGGTGCTGCACATGGGGTGACATGGAACAAATGGTGTTGCACATGGGGGTGACATGGTGCTGCACATGGGGGTGACATGGTGCTGCACATGAGTGTTGACATGGTGCTGCACATGGGGGTGACATGGTGCTGGACATGGGGGTGACGTGCTGCACATGGGGGGTGACATGGTGCTGCACATGGGGAGTGACATGGTGCTGCACATGGGGGTGACATGCTGCTGCACATGAGGGTGACATGCTGCTGCACATGTGGGGTGACATGATGGACATGATGTTGCACATGGGGGTGACATGGTGCTGCACATGGGGAGGTGACATGGTGCTGCACATGGGGGGTGACATAGTGCTGCACATGGGAGGTGACATGGTGCTGCACATGGGGGTGACATAGTGCTGCACATGGGGTGACATGGTGCTGCACATGGGGTGACATGGAGCAAATGGTGCTGCACATGGGGGTGACATTGTGCTGCACATGGTGGGTGACATGGTGCTGCACATGCGGGACATGCACATGGTGGACATGCACATGGTGCTGCACATGGGGGTGACATGGTGCTACTCATGGTGGACATGGTGCTGCACATGGGGTGACATGGTGCTGCACATGGGGTGACATGGTGCTGCACATGGGCGTGACATGGTGCTGCACATGGGGCGTGACATGGTGCTGCACTTGAGGGGGTGACATGGTGCTGCAATGGGGGACAGGCACATGGTGCTGCATATGGTGGACACATGAGTGTTGACATGGTGCTGCACATGGGGGGTGACATAGTGCTGCACATGGGGTGACATGGTACTGCACATGGGGGTGACATGGTGCTGCACATGGGAGGTGACATGGTGCTGCACATGGGGAGTGACATGGTGCTGCACATGAGGGTGACATGCTGCTGCACATGTGGGGTGACATGATGGACATGATGTTGCACATGGGGGTGACATGGTGCTGCACATGGGGAGGTGACATGGTGCTGCACATGGGGGTGACATGGTACTGCACATGAGTGTTGACATGGTGCTACACATGGGGGGTGACATAGTGCTGCACATAGGGTGACATAGTGCTGCACATAGGGGTGACATGGTGCTGCACATGGGGGTGACATGGTGCTGCTCATGGTGGACATGGTGCTGCACATGGGAGTGACATGGTGCTGCACATGGGACGTGACATGATGCTGCACTTGGGAGGGTGACATGGTGCTGCAATGGGGGACAGGCACATGGTGCTGCATATGGTGGACATGCACATGGTTCTGCACATGGGGGTGACATGGTGCTGCACATGGGGTGACATGGTGCTGCACATGGTGGTGACATGGTGCTGCACTTGGGGGGGTGACATGGTGCGGCAATGGGGACAGGCACATGGTGCTGCATATGGTGGACATGCACTTGGTGCTGCACATAGGGGGTGACATGGTTCTGCACATGGGGGGTGACATGGTGCTTCACATAGGGGGTGACATGATGCTGAACATCAGGGGATGAACATGGTGCTGCACATTGGGTGACATGGAGCAAATGGTGCTGCACATGGGGGTGACATGGTGCTGCACACGGGGGTGACATGTTGCTGTACATGGGGGTGACATGGTGCTGCACATGGGGAGTGACATGGTGCTGCACATGGGGAGTGACAAGGTGCTGCACATGAGGGTGAGATGATGGACATGATGTTGCATATGGGGGTGACATGGTGCTGCACATGGTGCTGCATATGGTGGACATGCACATGATGCTGCACATGGGGTGACATGGTGCTGCATATGGGGGATGACATGGTGCTGCACATGGGGGTGACATGGTGCTGAACATGGGGTGACATGGAGCAAATGGTGCTGCACATGGTGGTGATATGGTACTGCATATGGGGGGGTGACATGGTACTGCACATGGGTGGTGACATGGTGCTACACATGGGGGTGACATGGTGCTGCACATGGGTGGTGACATGGTGCTACACATGAGGGTGGCATGGTGCTGCAATTGGGGGGGTGACATGGTGCTGCACATGGGGGTGACATGGTGCTGCACATGGGGGTGACATGGTGCAGCACATGTGGGGTGACATGGACATGGTTTACACATGGTGGGTGACATGGTGCTGCACATGGGGTGACATGGAACAAATGGTGCTGCACATAGGGGTGACATGGTGCTGCACACGGGGGTGACATGGTGCTGCACATTGGAGGTGACATGGTGCTGCACATGGGGAGGTGACATGGTGCTGCACATGGGGAGTGAAATGGTACTGCACATGAGTGTTGACATGGTGCTGCACATGGGGGGTGACATGGTGCTGCACATGGGGGGTGACATGCTGCTGCACATGGGGGTGACATGGTGCTGCACACGGGAGTGACATGGTGCAGCACATGTGGGGTGACATGGACATGGTGTTACACATGTGGGAGGGAGGTGAACATTGTGCTGCACATGGTGGGTGACATGGTGCTGCACATGGGGACATGCACATGGTGACATGGATAAATGGTGCTGCACATGGGGGTGACATGGTGCTACATGGGGGACATGGTGCTGAACATGGGGAGGTGACATGGTGCTGCACATGGGGGTGACATGGTGCTGCACATGGTGCGTGACATGGTGCTGCACATGGGGCGTGACATGGTGCTGCACATGAGGGGGTGACATGGTGCTGCAATGGGGTGACATGGCACATGGGTGCTGATATGGTGTGACACATGGAGTGATGTGGACATGATGTGCACATGGGGGTGACATGTGCTGCACATGGGGTGACATGGTACTGCACATGGGGTGTGACATGTGCTGCACATGGGAGGTGACATGGTGCTGCACATGGGGAATGACAATGGTGCTGCACATGGGGTGACATGGTGCTGCACATGAGGGTGACATGGAGACATGATGGTTGCACATGGGGGTGACATGGTGCTGCACATGGGGAAGTGCATGTGCTGCACATGGGGGTGACATGGTACTGCACATGAGTGTTGACATGGTGCTACACATGGGGGTGACATAGGTGCTGCACATGGGGTGACAGTGCTGCACATGGGGTGACATGGTGCTGCACATGGGGGTGACATGGTGCTGCCATGGGTGACGGGTGACATGGTGCTGGCTGCACATGGGGTGACATGGTGCTGCACATGGGGTGACAGATGGACATGATGCTGCACTGGGGTGACATGGTGCTGCACATGGGGACTGGACATGGTGCTGCAATGGTGAGAGTCATGCACACATGGTTCTGCACATGGGGGTGACATGGTGCTGCACATGGGGGTGAATGGTGCTGCACATGGTGGTGACATGGTGCTGCACTTGGGGTGGGTGACATGGTGCCATGGGTGCACAGGTCACATGTGCTGCATATGGGGGACATGCACATGGTTGCTGCACATAGGGGGTGACATGGTCTGCACATGGGGAGTGACATGGTGCTCACATAGGGGGTGACATGTGCTGCACATGAGGGATGAACATGGTGCTGCACATTGGGTGACATGGACATATGGGGTGCACATGGGGGTGACATGGTGCTGCACACGGGGGTGACATGTTGCATGGTAGCCCCAAAGGGGGTGACATGGTGCTGCACATGGGGAGTGACATGGTGCTGCACATGGGGTGACATGGTGCTGCACATGGGGTGATGAGAATGTTGCACATGATTGTGCTAATGGGGGTGACATGGTGCTGCACATGGTGGCTGCAATGGTGGACATGCACATGTGCTGCACATGGGGTGACATGGTGCTGCATATGGGGTGACATGGTGCTGCACATGGGGACGGTGTGACATGGGAAAGGTGCTGACATGGGGTGACATGGGGCACATGGGGCTGCACATGGTGCTGATGGTGAATGGTACTGCAATGGGTGGGGCGTGGGGCATGGTGCTGCACATGGGTGGTGTGCACATGGGTGACAGTGAGCACTTGGGGGTGACATGGTGCAATGACAGCACATGTGGTTGGTGACATCATGGTGCTGCACATGGAATGGTGTGCTCATGTGACAGTGCTGCACATGGGGGTGACATGGTGCTGCACATGGTGGTGTGGTGCCACTGGGTGACTTGCCACATGGGGGGATGTGGACATAGGGCTGCTGTGCTGCACATGGGGGTGTGTGACATGGGACATGGTGTTCACATGGGGGTGACATGGTGCTGCACATGGGGGACTGAACAAATGGTGCTGCACATAGGGGTGACATGGTGCTGCACATGGGGACTGACATGGTGCTGCACATGGGGGTGACATGTGCTGCACATGGGGGTGACATGGTGCTGCACATGGGGAGTTGAAATGGTACTGCACATGAGTGTGACATGGTGCTGCACATGGGGGTGACATGGTGCTGCACAATGGGGTGGGTGACATGCTGCTGCACATGGGGGTGACATGGTGCTGCACAGGGAGTGACATGGTGCAGCACATGTGGGGTGACATGGACATGGTGTTACACATGGTGGGTGACATGGTGCTGCACATGGGGGTGAACATGATGCTGCACATCGTGGGTGAACATGGTGCTGCACATGGGGGATGACATGGTGCTGCACATGTGTGGACATGGAATAAATGGTGCTGCACATGGGGGTGACATGGTGCTGCACATGGGGGTGACATGGTGCTGACATGGGGAGGTGCACATGGTGCTGCACATGGGGGGGTGACATGGTACTGCACATGGAGTGTTGACATGGTGCTAGCACATGGGGGATGACATGGTGCTGCACATGGGGGGTGACATGGTGCTGCACATGGGGAGTGACATGGTGCTGCACATGGGGGTGACATGGTGCTGCACATGGAGGTGACATGATGGACATGATGTTGCACATGGGGTGACATGGTGCTGCACATGGGGGTGACATGGTGCTGCACATGGGGGTGACATAGTGCTGCACATGGGATGACAGGTGCTGCACATGAGGTGACATGGAGCAATGGTGCTGCACATGGGGGGTGACATGGTGCTGCACATAGGGTGACATGGAGAAAATGGTGCTGCACATGGTGGGTGACATGGTGCTGCACATGAGGGACATGCACATGTGCTGCACATGGGGGTGACATGGTACTGCACATGAGTGTTGACATGGTGCTAACACATGGGGGTGACATGGTGCTGCACATGGGGGTGACGTGCTGCACATGGGGTGACATGGTGCTGCACATGGGGGTGACATGGTGCTGCACATGGGGGTGACGTGCTGCACATAGGGGGTGACATGGTGCTGCACATGGGGGTGACATGGTGCTGCACATGAGGGTGACATGATGGACATGATGTTGCACATGGGGTGACATGGTGCTGCACATGGGGAGGTGACATGGTGCTGCACATGGGGGGTGACATAGTGCTGCACATGGGATGACATGGTGCTGCACATGGGGTGAGATGGAGCAAATGGTGCTGCACATGGGGGTGAAATTGTGCTGCACATGGTGGGTGACATGGTGTGCACATGCGGGACATGCACATGGTGGACATGCACATGGTGCTGCACATGGGGGTGACATGATGCTGCACATGGGGGTGACATGGTGCTGGACATGGGGGTGACGTGCTGCACATGGGGGGTGACATGGTGCTGCACATGGGGAGTGACATGGTGCTGCACATGGGGGTGACATGCTGCTGCACATGAGGGTGACATGCTGCTGCACATGTGGGGTGACATGATGGACATGATGTTGCACATGGGGGTGACATGGTGCTGCACATGGGTAGGTGACATGGTGCTGCACATGGGGGGTGACATAGTGCTGCACATGGGAGGTGACATGGTGCTGCACATGGGGGTGACATAGTGCTGCACATGGGGTGACATGGTGCTGCACATGGGTGACATGGAGCAAATGGTGCGCACATGGGGGTGACATTGTGCTGCACATGGTGGGTGACATGGTGCTGCACATGCGGGACATGCACATGGTGGACATGCACATGGTGCTGCACATGGGGGTGACATGGTGCTACTCATGGTGGACATGGTGCTGCACATGGGGTGACATGGTGCTGCACATGGGGTAACATGGTGCTGCACATGGGGCGTGACATGGTGCTGCACATGGGGTGTGACATGGTGCTGCACCTGGGGTGACATGGTGCTGCACATGGGAGTGACATGGTGCTGCTCATGGTGGACATGGTGCTGCACATGGGGGTGACATGGTGCTGCACATGGGGCGTGACATGGTGCTGCACTTGGGGGGGTGACATGGTGCTGCAATGGGGACAGGCACATGGTGCTGCATATGGTGGACATGCACATGGTTCTGCACATGGGGGTGACATGGTGCTGCTCATGGTGGACATGGTGCTGCACATGGGGGTGACATGGTGCTGCACATGGTGGTGACATGGTGCTGCACTTGGGGGGGTGACATGGTGCGGCAATGGGGGACAGGCACATGGTGCTGCATATGGTGGACATGCACTTGGTGCTGCACATAGGGGGTGACATGGTTCTGCACATGGGGGGTGACATGGTGCTTCACATAGGGGGTGACATGATGCTGAACATCAGGGGGTGAACATGGTGCTGCACATGGGGGATGACATGGTGCTGCACATTGGGTGACATGGAGCAAATGGTGCTGCACATGGGGGTGACATGATGCTGCACATGGGGGTGACATGGTGCTGCACATTGGGGGTTACATGGTGCTGCACATGGGGGTGACATGGTGCTGCACATGGGGGTGACATGTTGCTGCACATGGGGGTGACATGGTGCTGCACATGGGGAGTGACATGGTGCTGCACATGGGGAGTGACAAGGTGCTGCACATGAGGGTGAGATGATGGACATGATGTTGCATATGGGGGTGACATGGTGCTGCACATGGGGAGTGACATGGTGCTGCACATGGGGAGTGACATGGTGCTGCACATGAGGGTGAGATGATGGACATGATGTTGCACATGGGGGTGATATGGTGCTGCACATGGGGGGGTGACATGGTGCTGCACATGGGGGGACATGCACATGGTGCTGCATATGGTGGACATGCACATGGTGCTGCACATGGGGGGTGACATGGTGCTGCACATGGGGGACATGCACATGGTGCTGCATATGGTGGACATGCACATGATGCTGCACATGGGGTGACATGGTGCTGCATATGGGGGATGACATGGTGCTGCACATGGGGGTGACATGGTGCTGAACATGGGGTGACATGGAGCAAATGGTGCTGCACATGGGGGTGACATGGTACTGCATATGGAGGGGTGACATGGTACTGCACATGGGTGGTGACATGGTGCTACACATGGGGGTGACATGGTGCTGCACATGGGTGGTGACATGGTGCTACACATGAGGGTGACATGGTGCTGCAAATGGGGGGTGACATGGTGCTGCACATGGGGGTGACATGGTGCTGCACATGGGGGTGACATGGTGCAGCACATGTGGGGTGACATGGACATGGTGTTACACATGGTGGGTGACATGGTGCTGCATATGGGGTGACATGGTGCTGCAC
This sequence comes from Oophaga sylvatica, assembly GCA_033576555.1. NCBI lineage: Eukaryota > Metazoa > Chordata > Amphibia > Anura > Dendrobatidae > Oophaga > Oophaga sylvatica. Next base: position 17,322 of record JARQOD010008490.1, read on the forward strand.
ATGGGGTGACATGGAACAAATGGTGCTGCACATAGGGGTGACATGGTGCTGCACACGGGGGTGACATTGTGTTGCACATTGGAGGTGACATGGTGCTGCACATGGGGAGGTGACATGGTGCTGCACATGGGGGGTGAAATGGTACTGCACATGAGTGTTGACATGGTGCTGCACATGGGGGGTGACATGCTGCTGCACATGGGGGTGACATGGTGCTGCACACGGGGGTGACATGGTGCTGCACACGGGGGTGACATGGTGCAGCACATGTGGGGTGACGTGGACATGGTGTTACACATGGTGGGTGACACGGTGCTGCACATGGGGGTAACGTGATGCTGCACATCAGTGGGTGAACATGGTGCTGCACATGGGGGATGACATGGTGCTGCACATGGGGTGACATGGAATAAATGGTGCTGCACAGGGGGTGACATGGTGCTGCACATTGGGGGTGACATGGTGCTGAACATGGGGAGGTGACATGGTGCTGCACATGGTGGGGTGACATGGTACTGCACATGTGTTGACATGGTGCTACACATGGGGGTGACATGGTGCTGCACATGGGGGGTGACATGGTGCTGCACATGGGGAGTGACATGGTGCTGCACATGGGGGTGACATGGTGCTGCACATGAGGGTGACATGATGGACATGATGTTGCACATGGGGTGACATGGTGCTGCACATGGGGAGTGACATGGTGCTGCACATGGGGGGTGACATAGTGCTGCACATGGGATGACATGGTGCTGCACATGAGGTGACATGGAGCAAATGGTGCTGCACATGGGGGTGACATGATGCTGCACATGGGGTGACATGGAGCAAATGGTGCTGCACATGGTGGGTGACATGGTGCTGCACATGAGGGACATGCACATGTGCTGCACATGGGGGTGACATGGTACTGCACATGAGTGTTGACAGGGTGCTACACATGGGGGTGACATGGTGCTGCACATGGGGGTGACGTGCTGCACATGGGGGTGACATGGTGCTGCACATGGGGGTGACATGGTGCTGCACATGGGGGTGACATGGTGCTGCACATGGGGGTGACATGGTGCTGCACATGGGGGGTGACATGGTGCTGCACATGGGGGTGACATGGTGCTGCACATGAGGGTGGCATGATGGACATGATGTTGCACATGGGGTGACATGGTGCTGCACATGGGGAGGTGACATGGTGCGGCACATGGGGGGGTGACATGGTACTGCACATGAGTGTTGACATGGTGCTACACATGGGGGTGACATGGTGCTGCACATGGGGGGTGACAGTGCTGCACATGGGGTGACATGGAGCAAATGGTGCTGCACATGGGGGTGACATGGTGCTGCACATGGTGGGTGACATGGTGCTGCACATGTGGGACATGCACATGGTGGACATGCACATGGTGCTGCACATGAGGTGACATGGTGCTGCACATGGGGGTGACATAGTGCTGCACATGGGATGACATGGTGCTGCACATGGGTGACATGGAGCAAATGGTGCTGCACATGGGGGTGACATGGTGCTGCACATGGGGTGACATGGAGCAAATGGTGCTGCACATGGGGGTGACATGGTGGGTGACATGGTGCTGCATATGAGGGACATGCACATGGTGCTGCACATGGGGGTGACATGGTACTGCACATGAGTGTTGACATGGTGCTACACATGGGGGGTGACATGGTGCTGCACATGGGGGTGACGTGCTGCACTTGGGGGGTGACATGGTGCTGCACATGGGGAACGACATGGTGCTGCACATGGGGGTGACATGGTGCTGCACATGAGGGTGACATGCTGCTGCACATGTGGGGTGACATGATGGACATGATGTTTCACATGGGGTGACATGGTGCTGCACATGGGGAGGTGACATGGTGCGGCACATGGGGGGGTGACATGGTACTGCACATGAGTGTTGACATGGTGCTACACATGGGGGTGACATGGTGCTGCACATGGGGGGTGACATAGTGCTGCACATGGGGTGACATGGAGCAAATGGTGCTGCACATGGGGGTGACATGGTGCTGCACATGGTGGGTGACATGGTGCTGCACATGTGGGACATGCACATGGGGACATGCACATGGTGCTGCACATGGGGGACATGGTGCTGCTCATGGTGGACATGGTGCTGCACATGGGGGTGACATGGTGGTGACATGGTGCTGCCCATGGGGCGTGACATGGTGCTGCACTTGGGGGGGTGACATGGTGCTGCAATGGGGGACAGGCACATGGTGCTGCATATGGTGGACATGCACATGGTGCTGCACATGGGGGTGACATGGTGCTGCACATGGGGGTGACATGGTGCTGCACATGGTGGTGACATGGTGCTGCACATGGGGGTGACATGGTGCTGCACTTGGGGGGGTGACATGGTGCTGCAACGGGGACAGGCACATGGTGCTGCATATGGTGGACATGCACTTGGTGCTGCACATAGGGGGTGACATGGTTCTGCACATTGGAGGTGACATGGTGCTGCACATGGGAGGTGACATGGTGCTGCACATGGGTGTGAAATGGTACTGCACATGAGTGTTGACATGGTGCTGCACATGGGGGGTGACATGCTGCTGTACATGGGGGTGACATGGTGCTGCACACGGGGGTGACATGGTGCAGCACATGTGGGGTGACATGGACATGGTGTTACACATGGTGAGTGACACGGTGCTGCACATGGGGGTAACATGATGCTGCACATCAGTGGGTGAACATGGTGCTGCACATGGGGGATGACATGGTGCTGCACATGGGGTGACATGGAATAAATGGTGCTGCACAGGGGGGCGACATGGTGCTGCACATTGGGGGTGACATGGTGCTGAACATGGGGAGGTGACATGGTGCTGCACATGGTGGGTTGACATGGTACTGCACATGAGTGTTGACATGGTGCTACACATGGGGGGTGACATGGTGCTGCACATGGGGGGTGACATGGTGCTGCACATGGGGAGTGACATGGTGCTGCACATGGGGGTGACATGGTGCTGCACATGAGGGTGACATGATGGACATGATGTTGCACATGGGGTGACATGGTGCTGCACATGGGGAGTGACATGGTGCTGCACATGGGGGGTGACATAGTGCTGCACATGGGATGACATGGTGCTGCACATGAGGTGACATGGAGCAAATGGTGCTGCACATGGGGGTGACATGGTGCTGCACATGGGGGTGACATGGTGCTGCACATGGGGGTGACGTGCTGCACATGGGGGTGTGACATGGTGCTGCACATGGGGGTGACATGGTGCTGCACATGAGGGTGACATGATGGACATGATGTTGCACATGGGGTGACATGGTGCTGCACATGGGGAGGTGACATGGTGCTGCACATGGGGGGTGACATAGTGCTGCACATGGGATGACATGGTGCTGCACATGGGGTGACATGGAGCAAATGGTGCTGCACATGGGGGTGACATGGTGCTGCACATGGGGTGACATGGAGCAAATGGTGCTGCACATGGGGGTGACATGGTGGGTGACATGGTGCTGCATATGAGGGACATGCACATGGTGCTGCACATGGGGGTGACATGGTACTGTACATGAGTGTTGACATGGTGCTACACATGGGGGGTGACATGGTGCTGCACATGGGGGTGACGTGCTGCACATGGGGGGTGACATGGTGCTGCACATGGGGAATGACATGGTGCTGCACATGGGGGTGACATGGTGCTGCACATGAGGGTGACATGCTGCTGCACATGTGGGGTGACATGATGGACATGATGTTTCACATGGGGTGACATGGTGCTGCACATGGGGAGGTGACATGGTGCGGCACATGGGGGGTGACATGGTACTGCACATGAGTGTTGACATGGTGCTACACATGGGGGTGACATGGTGCTGCACATGGGGTGACATAGTGCTGCACATGGTGACAGAGCATGGTGCTGCACATGGGGTGACATGGTGCAGCAACATGGTGTGACATGGGTGACGGGAATGCACATGGTGGCTGACATGGTGCTGCACATGGGGGACATGGTGCTGCCATGGGGACAGGTGCTGCACATGGGTGGACATGGGACATGGTGCTGCCATGGGGGGACATGGTGCTGCACTTGGGGGGACATGGTGCTGCACATGGGGGACAGGATGTGCTGCATGGTGGGCATGCACATGGTGCTGCACATGGGGGTGACATGGTGCTGCACATGGGGGTAGTAGTATAGGAACTGTATTACTCGTCAAACTCAAATCTGACAGGTCGACACGCCCCCTATCATTTAATCCGTCTCCCTGTCAGATTGATCCAGGTCGTCATGCCCCCTGACTGAACTTTGCTCAGGCTGAGAAATCTGAGCTGCTGGATTTGTGAATTTCAATCAAAGTGATTTATTTGTCTCTATTGATATTTTATCCACTGGATTAGATTAGTCTGTGGAGTTTTACTGTATTAAAGGGTAGTTTTAACTCCATCCGTAGATGTAAAGCTATTTTCTAGCAGAGAGTGCCCTGACATGAACTGTAAAGGGTTTGTATTAGAAGCACCCAGTAAATGTCTGTATTAGAATCCATCAGTAAATGTATGTAAAGCTCATTTCTAGCAGGCTTGTATAAATGTCCCCGAAACTTTTAAGGAGTCAGTAAATGTCTGTATTAGAATCCATCAGTAAATGTATGTAAAGCTCATTTCTAGCAGGCTTGTATAAATGTCCCCCAGTAAATGTGTAAAAGTTTGGAACTGATATGCCTGAATGTAAAGGTGATTTCTAACACTCTCTGTTAGAGATGGCTAACTTATTACTAAGCTGTGTATCTAAGGCTTGGGTTGTATTGAGAGGAGCATATTTTTCTATTTACTAACTAACATTGTACATAGATTCTTAAGGAGCCAGTAAATGTATAAGGAGTTCTAGTTAAATAATAAGGATTTTTAGTGAATTAAAGAGTGAATCTTGATCTTTTTTGTGGAGAGAAACTTTAAGGAGTCAGTAAATGTCTGTATTAGAATCCATCAGTAAATGTATGTAAAGCTCATTTCTAGCAGGCTTGTATAAATGTCCCCCAGTAAATGTGTAAAAGTTTGGAACTGATATGCCTGTATGTAAAGGTGATTTCTAACACTCTCTGTTAGAGATGGCTAACTTATTACTAAGCTGTGTATCTAAGGCTTGGGTTGTATTGAGAGGAGCATATTTTTCTATTTACTAACTAACATTGTACATAGATATACATCTTTACTGGCACATAGAAATGTAGTACAACAGTGTTGACATGAATTGTCAGAATGAGTGAAGGTCGTTGCTACGGTAATTCAGGCAAACAGTAAATAGTAATGCATTGTGTATAGTCAGCGGGATCTTTTAAAACCAACACATTTATGTGTGTTCTTCTTGAAGTTACAGCTCAAAGACATTTCAATCATTGACTTAATTGTGACATGCTAGACTGAAATTGAAATAAATTCAAAAAGGAAGCTTTTGCAGTATAAAATACAAATTTTATTAAGGTCTAAAATACATTATCATGGATAAAAATCCAAAAAGAGTAGGATATACAGCATGCAGAAAAAATAACCAAAGTGTTGACATGAAGTTACAGCTCAAAGACATATACATTATCATGAATAAAAATCCAAAAGAGTGGGATATACAGCATGCAGAAAAATAGCCAAATGCAGACAGGTATGAACTACATTCAAATCAATATATAATAGTGCACATCTCCATATCTTATATGTTATAACGATAATAGCAGTCTATGTAACTCACAATATCCCCCAATAGGCAGACATATATGCACTATATATAGGATTATAAGTATCTCAATGAAGCATGTATATCAATAAAGTAACTTCCCCATCACAGATGCTAATATAATGATGTTAGCATGCAAGTGCAGGGCTCACAATACATACTGTGCGTGCATATGAAGTCAATTAGCACATCCATATGAGGAGCTATATTAAAAAGCAGTTGTGTATAGTTGGCCAATCAAATATTAGTTATGCGTTAGCTATCAGTGTCAACCATAGCAGCTCTCATGATGCTAGCTAATCACAGATGCTAATATAATGATGTTAGCATGCAAGTGCAGGGCTCACAATACATACTGTGCGTGCATATGAAGTCAATTAGCACATCCATATGAGGAGCTATATTAAAAAAGCAGTTGTGTATAGTTGGCCAATCAAATATTAGTTATGCGTTCACTACCACTGTCAACCATAGCAGCTCTCATGATGCTAGCTATTCTGATCAGCTTATCATATCAACCATGAAGCCTCTTTTAACCCCTTCACAATAATGTACAGAGGGGTTTTTATGTTTTAATACTGATAGACATATTGTGAACGGACATATAGGGTCCATGTGAGATACCATATTTTTCAAATATTAGTTAAGCGTATATTTCAACATTTTGCTCCTTCACAGATTTATTTTACATTATTTTTTTTATTTTGCTTAAGGATCGTGTACAGAGGAGTTTTTATGTTTTAATACTGATAGACATATTGTGAACGGACATATAGGGTCCATGTGAGACATGTCTGGACAAGTCCGGGCATGTCTGGGCATGCCTGGACAAGTCCTGGTCACGGGACAGCCGTGGAAAAAACAATACTGAAATTCAAAAACTATGTGCTGGCCGTTAACACGCGCACAGTCATCTAGAAAATATTGAGCGAGTTGCTTCACAAACCCTATCAAGGTATGTTGAATGTTAACGTTCCCGCTATGAGCTACACACATGACCAGCTGTATAGCCTGGGATGCGTAGCGTTCTTGCAGCGCAAGCCTATTTTTAAAGACGCTAAGACCATCAGATATAACAGACAGGCATGTTGAGACGTGTCCCGGCCTATTTTGGTACATACCCACTCCTATGCAGCGATATTGAGTACCGTTCAACAAAAAATCAGGTACAAACTTTTAACATACCTGTGTTTCGGACCCTCAGACCATGCCAGAAGCACTCTGTGCCATGTACTCTAACTCATAATATTCGATTTTGATCAGCATTCAACAAAAAATTGGGTGCTAACTTTTTACCATACCTGTGTTTCTATAACGAATACACGGACCCCTACAGCGCAGCCCAATAGTGTAGTTTAATGTAGGGGCAAACAGATTATCGCTGGTGCTTGGAAAATACCACATTTCATAGATGGTGCTGATCCGCTGAATCATTTTTAAACATTTCACGCCACTCATGCACCCACAGCACACTTATGCTGTACCAGCACCGCTGCAGCTAGCGCTTTTTAGCTAAAAAAGACCCTTATTTGCATCATTTTCATTATAGTACGACTGGTACATACCCACTCCTATGCAACGATACTGAGTAGCGTTCAACAAAAATCAGGTACAAACTTTTTAACATACCTGTGTTTCGGACGCTCATGCCATACCAGAAGCACTCTGTGCCATGTACCATAGCCCATAATAATCGATCTTGATCAGTATTCAACAAAAAATTGGGTGCAAACTTTTTTTAGCATAGCTGTGTTTCTGACTCCCATGTCGTACCAGAAAGACCTATTTTGGCACAGGCCTACACCTATGCAGCGGTTTTGACCACTACTCAACAAAAATGGCTACAAACTTTTTAACATATCTGTGTTTCGGACTATCATGTCATAGCAGAAGCACCCTATGCCATGTACTCTAGACCATAATATTCGTTTTTGATCACCATTCAACAAAAAATTGCGGCATGTTGAGACGTGTCCCGGCCTATTTTGGCACATGACAAATGTTTCTGACTCTCATGTCATACCAGAAGAACCCTGTGCCATGTACTCTAGACCATAATATTCCACATCGGGTATGGGAACTACATAGCTTTGTTTTCTCAGGTATTTAAAAAAGTGTGGAAAACTGAAAATCCCGCGACCTGTGGTAATTTAGTGAGAACCATATAGACAAATCGGGTATCGTCACACACGAGACCACGACACCTCGGGCTATCACATTTACCATTAGTTTTCAAAAATCAGCTCCTTAACAATAAAGTAAGAATCGTAGTGTCCTGCATTGTGGTCTATAAATGTATAGTTTGAAAATTTACCGTTGCTAAAGAACAGTAAAAAGTCGTGCGTACAACTATCAACCCCAAAACTCTCACCACTATCACAAACATCTATAAATGTATAGTTTGAAAATTTACAGTTGCTAAAGAACAGTAAAAAGTCGTGCGTACAACTATCAACCCCAAAACTCTCACCACTATCACAAACACTATTGCCTAGAGGCGCCCAGCGAGAATTTCCGTATGTGTGTATCAAGATGCTCCCTGCTATGACCGAATGTTTGCTCGTGGATGCTGGCATTTCCAGTGACATCATAGTTGTGTAAATGCGCAGGGGCACGTGTATCGATCCCCTAGGGTGTAATGCGTGATCATTTTAATTATTTTTCAATTCATAACCACACGTTCTCAGGCAGACAGGTTTATTTCACAGAAGTTGACTGTACAGTTGCATAATCTTTGTTTAAAATCATACATTTGCATAATTTTGTTTAAAATCGCACAGCTCTGCAATAATGTCGGGTGTTGGACATGCACTTATCAGTCTTTCATACGTGTCGCAGAAAGATTTTAGTCTGTTCTGCGAGAGTTTATTATGCACGTACTGTGCAGACATGTCAAGAAACATTTTGGTGTGTTCACCAGTCCATACGGGTGTTGGTGTGTAAGGTGATCGACCATCATCCTTCTGCTTCTTACTTACACGCCGGCGCGATACCGCGCGTTTCTTTGGTGCTAATGCATCGGCTGAATTGGCAGCTGCTGCTTCCGCGTTGCTATTTGCAGATTCTGTAGCTTGACACAGACGTATATTCTTAAGCCGACTACTCTCAGCATTCCCGGGGTGCTCGGTTGGCGCGTCGTTTTCTTCACGATCTGCGACACACCCGTCTGAAAGAGGCTCCGTTCTCACCTCCGTTCTGTTCTCAAATCCATAATTGCGCTGCTGCAAAACTCGCGAATGACGATCCTCCGTAACTAAAGAAAAGATACGTGGTGTAGTTAACCGCTAAGTGGGGGAGATATAGGAAGAGCTACATGAGCCACTTTACTCTGATTCAACGCGATATTTGTAAAGCTACTAGCACCGATTATCTGTGAAACCGATGCATGATTGTTTGTATAAGTACACTATAGAGCGGCCTAGACATATATACTTACAAGTATGCCCCGGGTGCTGGTCTACAGAGAATGCTGAATTAACAGACATCTCGCTGCTGGGGCGCCGCCGTATGGGGCTGTTTTCTCCCTCAAACTGCAACCTCACGGGCGATACTTTAGCAGCTGTAAATAAAATATAGCATACATGAATGCGCACAACACATTCACAAAGCTAACTTGACACACGTAAATAAAATATATCTACTAGTTACCGCAGAAATTTTTATCTGCGTGTATAAGTACACTATAGAGATGCGTAGACATATATGCTTACAAGTATGAGACGTGTAGTGTAGTTCAGAGATTGGTGAATTAAACGGTGTGGAGGTGCTCGGGCGTTTTCGTATGGGTGTGTTTTCTTTTTCAAGCTGCAGCCTCCTGCTCGTTAGTTTAACATCTGTAAATAAAATATAACTATTACTCGCCACAGAAATGATATCTACGCGGGCCACACGCACAAAGCTAATACAGGGTAATGATGTTTGGGGGTTCTGTCGTGAAATATTACTTCTACAATATTGCATCAACGCGGTTAGCCGCCATGATCCCTCTGTAAAACATGAATGGGATGTTTTTTCTGCCCTTAGCATGGGGGCAGTGACAGAGGGCGTGTTCTCTCTGCTAGCCCTAATAAATACGGGTAGCTCACAAGCAATACAGTTCGCACTTGTTCACAACTCACAGACCACAACTCCGATCTGAACAGGACTATAGTGAGTATTTTTACGATTTCGTTCAATTATATTAAGTTAGTATAGTTTAAGTGTTTATTTGCATGAATAGGTTACCCTGTTTTCATAGTTGGTCTTTAGAGCTAAAGTGCGTATTTTTATGTCTTTGTTTCAGCTATATTTAAGTTTGTGTAGTGTTTGCATGAATAGGTTACCAGTGTTTTCATAGTTGATCTTTAGAGCTAAAGTGCGTATTTTTATGTCTTTTGTTTCAATTATATTTAAGTTTGTGTAGTATTTGCATGAATAGGTTAAGCGTGTTTTCATAGTTGATCTTTAGAGCTAAAGTGGCGAGTATTTTTATGTCTCGTGAATATCCACGTTTGTTTCAATTATATTTAAGTTTGTGTAGTATTTGCATGAACAGCTTAGTCGTGTTTTCATACTTGATCTTTATTTGCTTTAATTTAATAGAGGACCCTTTTTATTCAAGATGGAGTCCAGATATTCTCGCGTTCAATATTCTGCTTTGCTTTCACCAGAACAATCGGGTAAATTTTACACCGTATATAGTGTACGTCGTATTGTGTCGGGCTGTCTGAGTCTGCGCTTTGTATATATAAACGATATATTTCATTCTTATTTAAGAAGAGGGAGTCCATTCAGACTACTCCTACGAGAACCGGTTCATTACGCAGAACCTGTTAGAGGAAGGCAACTCTGCTAGCGGGCGACGAGCTTCAAGCTCTCACCAGTCTGTCACAGGCAAGAAACCTATAGCTATATCATATGTTTTAAACCTATGTATCTAGACGTGTAAACGTGGTAGCTGTAAATTTATAACGCCTACTATTAATATTAATAATTAATATAGACTGCCGCTAAAATCCATACAGTTAATTTTATTTTAGCTGACTGGGTCGTTAGCTAGACATGTTTTAATAATATAAACATTTTCTCATACAGATACAGCTGTAGCGGACTGGGCGGTTGGAAACCCTGTGGCGACTGAGCCGCTCGAGCATCGCGATTCCGATGTTGAGATCGTGGAGGATCCCCAGGATTCAGATGTCGAGTTCGTCGAACTGGACTATAATCCTCCCAACGCTCCTAAAAGATGGGGTGATTCGCTAAGCACACGGCTCTGGAATAGAAAAGGTAGCGGGTCCTTGAAACCCGGGTGATATGTGTGTTTGTATCCTCTGTACCCTGTGACCCCACCGATAACTAGTGGATATATTTTATTTACGCGCGTTACGATAGCTTTGCGAATTTAGCTTTGTGCGTGTGGCCCGCGTAGATATCATTTCTGTGGCGAGTAATAGTTATATTTTATTTACAGATGTTAAACTAACGAGCAGGAGGCTGCAGCTTGAAAAAGAAAACACACCCATACGAAAACGCCCGAGCACCTCCACACCGTTTAATTCACCAATCTCTGAACTACACTACACGTCTCATACTTGTAAGCATATATGTCTACGCATCTCTATAGTGTACTTATACACGCAGATAAAAATTTCTGCGGTAACTAGTAGATATATTTTATTTACGTGTGTCAAGTTAGCTTTGTGAATGTGTTGTGCGCATTCATGTATGCTATATTTTATTTACAGCTGCTAAAGTATCGCCCGTGAGGTTGCAGTTTGAGGGAGAAAACAGCCCCATACGGCGGCGCCCCAGCAGCGAGATGTCTGTTAATTCAGCATTCTCTGTAGACCAGCACCCGGGGCATACTTGTAAGTATATATGTCTAGGCCGCTCTATAGTGTACTTATACAAACAATCATGCATCGGTTTCACAGATAATCGGTGCTAGTAGCTTTACAAATATCGCGTTGAATCAGAGTAAAGTGGCTCATGTAGCTCTTCCTATATCTCCCCCACTTAGCGGTTAACTACACCACGTATCTTTTCTTTAGTTACGGAGGATCGTCATTCGCGAGTTTTGCAGCAGCGCAATTATGGATTTGAGAACAGAACGGAGGTGAGAACGGAGCCTCTTTCACACGGGTGTGTCGCAGATTGTGAAGAAAACGACGCGCCAACCGAGCACCCCGGGAATGCTGAGAGTAGTCGGCTTAAGAATATACGTCTGTGTCAAGCTACAGAATCTGCAAATAGCAACGCGGAAGCAGCAGCTGCCAATTCAGCCGATGCATTAGCACCAAAGAAACGCGCGGTATCGCGCCGGCGTGTAAGTAAGAAGCAGAAGGATGATGGTCGATCGCCTTACACACCAACACCCGTATGGACTGGTGAACACACCAAAATGTTTCTTGACATGTCTGCACAGTACGTGCATAATAAACTCTCGCAGAACAGACTAAAATCTTTCTGCGACACATATGAAAGACTGATAAGTGCATGTCCAACACCCGACATTATTGCAGAGCTGTGCGATTTTAAACAAAATTATGCAAATGTATGATTTTAAACAAAGATTATGCAACTGTACAGTCAACTTCTGTGAAATAAACCTGTCTGCCTGAGAACGTGTGGTTATGAATTGAAAAATAATTAAAATGATCACGCATTACACCCTAGGGGATCGATACACGTGCCCCTGCGCATTTACACAACTATGATGTCACTGGAAATGCCAGCATCCACGAGCAAACATTCGGTCATAGCAGGGAGCATCTTGATACACACATACGGAAATTCTCGCTGGGCGCCTCTAGGCAATAGTGTTTGTGATAGTGGTGAGAGTTTTGGGGTTGATAGTTGTACGCACGACTTTTTACTGTTCTTTAGCAACTGTAAATTTTCAAACTATACATTTATAGATGTTTGTGATAGTGGTGAGAGTTTTGGGGTTGATAGTTGTACGCACGACTTTTTACTGTTCTTTAGCAACGGTAAATTTTCAAACTATACATTTATAGACCACAATGCAGGACACTACGATTCTTACTTTATTGTTAAGGAGCTGATTTTTGAAAACTAATGGTAAATGTGATAGCCCGAGGTGTCGTGGTCTCGTGTGTGACGATACCCGATTTGTCTATATGGTTCTCACTAAATTACCACAGGTCGCGGGATTTTCAGTTTTCCACACTTTTTTAAATACCTGAGAAAACAAAGCTATGTAGTTCCCATACCCGATGTGGAATATTATGGTCTAGAGTACATGGCACAGGGTTCTTCTGGTATGACATGAGAGTCAGAAACATTTGTCATGTGCCAAAATAGGCCGGGACACGTCTCAACATGCCGCAATTTTTTGTTGAATGGTGATCAAAAACGAATATTATGGTCTAGAGTACATGGCATAGGGTGCTTCTGCTATGACATGATAGTCCGAAACACAGATATGTTAAAAAGTTTGTAGCCATTTTTGTTGAGTAGTGGTCAAAACCGCTGCATAGGTGTAGGCCTGTGCCAAAATAGGTCTTTCTGGTACGACATGGGAGTCAGAAACACAGCTATGCTAAAAAAAGTTTGCACCCAATTTTTTGTTGAATACTGATCAAGATCGATTATTATGGGCTATGGTACATGGCACAGAGTGCTTCTGGTATGGCATGAGCGTCCGAAACACAGGTATGTTAAAAAGTTTGTACCTGATTTTTGTTGAACGCTACTCAGTATCGTTGCATAGGAGTGGGTATGTACCAGTCGTACTATAATGAAAATGATGCAAATAAGGGTCTTTTTTAGCTAAAAAGCGCTAGCTGCAGCGGTGCTGGTACAGCATAAGTGTGCTGTGGGTGCATGAGTGGCGTGAAATGTTTAAAAATGATTCAGCGGATCAGCACCATCTATGAAATGTGGTATTTTCCAAGCACCAGCGATAATCTGTTTGCCCCCTACATTAAACTACACTATTGGGCTGCGCTGTAGGGGTCCGTGTATTCGTTATAGAAACACAGGTATGGTAAAAAGTTAGCACCCAATTTTTTGTTGAATGCTGATCAAAATCGAATATTATGAGTTAGAGTACATGGCACAGAGTGCTTCTGGCATGGTCTGAGGGTCCGAAACACAGGTATGTTAAAAAGTTTGTACCTGATTTTTTGTTGAACGGTACTCAATATCGCTGCATAGGAGTGGGTATGTACCAAAATAGGCCGGGACACGTCTCAACATGCCTGTCTGTTATATCTGATGGTCTTAGCGTCTTTAAAAATAGGCTTGCGCTGCAAGAACGCTACGCATCCCAGGCTATACAGCTGGTCATGTGTGTAGCTCATAGCGGGAACGTTAACATTCAACATACCTTGATAGGGTTTGTGAAGCAACTCGCTCAATATTTTCTAGATGACTGTGCGCGTGTTAACGGCCAGCACATAGTTTTTGAATTTCAGTATTGTTTTTTCCACGGCTGTCCCGTGACCAGGACTTGTCCAGGCATGCCCAGACATGCCCGGACTTGTCCAGACATGTCTCACATGGACCCTATATGTCCGTTCACAATATGTCTATCAGTATTAAAACATAAAAACTCCTCTGTACACGATCCTTAAGCAAAATAAAAAAAATAATGTAAAATAAATCTGTGAAGGAGCAAAATGTTGAAATATACGCTTAACTAATATTTGAAAAATATGGTATCTCACATGGACCCTATATGTCCGTTCACAATATGTCTATCAGTATTAAAACATAAAAACCCCTCTGTACATTATTGTGAAGGGGTTAAAAGAGGCTTCATGGTTGATATGATAAGCTGATCAGAATAGCTAGCATCATGAGAGCTGCTATGGTTGACAGTGGTAGTGAACGCATAACTAATATTTGATTGGCCAACTATACACAACTGCTTTTTTAATATAGCTCCTCATATGGATGTGCTAATTGACTTCATATGCACGCACAGTATGTATTGTGAGCCCTGCACTTGCATGCTAACATCATTATATTAGCATCTGTGATTAGCTAGCATCATGAGAGCTGCTATGGTTGACACTGATAGCTAACGCATAACTAATATTTGATTGGCCAACTATACACAACTGCTTTTTAATATAGCTCCTCATATGGATGTGCTAATTGACTTCATATGCACGCACAGTATGTATTGTGAGCCCTGCACTTGCATGCTAACATCATTATATTAGCATCTGTGATGGGGAAGTTACTTTATTGATATACATGCTTCATTGAGATACTTATAATCCTATATATAGTGCATATATGTCTGCCTATTGGGGATATTGTGAGTTACATAGACTGCTATTATCATTATAACATATAAGATATGGAGATGTGCACTATTATATATTGATTTGAATGTAGTTCATACCTGTCTGCATTTGGCTATTTTTCTGCATGCTGTATATCCCACTCTTTTGGATTTTTATTCATGATAATGTATATGTCTTTGAGCTGTAACTTCATGTCAACACTTTGGTTATTTTTTCTGCATGCTGTATATCCTACTCTTTTTGGATTTTTATCCATGATAATGTATTTTAGACCTTAATAAAATTTGTATTTTATACTGCAAAAGCTTCCTTTTTGAATTTATTTCAATTTCAGTCTAGCATGTCACAATTAAGTCAATGATTGAAATGTCTTTGAGCTGTAACTTCAAGAAGAACACACATAAATGTGTTGGTTTTAAAAGATCCCGCTGACTATACACAATGCATTACTATTTACTGTTTGCCTGAATTACCGTAGCAACGACCTTCACTCATTCTGACAATTCATGTCAACACTGTTGTACTACATTTCTATGTGCCAGTAAAGATGTATATCTATGTACAATGTTAGTTAGTAAATAGAAAAATATGCTCCTCTCAATACAACCCAAGCCTTAGATACACAGCTTAGTAATAAGTTAGCCATCTCTAACAGAGAGTGTTAGAAATCACCTTTACATACAGGCATATCAGTTCCAAACTTTTACACATTTACTGGGGGACATTTATACAAGCCTGCTAGAAATGAGCTTTACATACATTTACTGATGGATTCTAATACAGACATTTACTGACTCCTTAAAAGTTTCTCTCCACAAAAAAGATCAAGATTCACTCTTTAATTCACTAAAAATCCTTATTATTTAACTAGAACTCCTTATACATTTACTGGCTCCTTAAGAATCTATGTACAATGTTAGTTAGTAAATAGAAAAATATGCTCCTCTCAATACAACCCAAGCCTTAGATACACAGCTTAGTAATAAGTTAGCCATCTCTAACAGAGAGTGTTAGAAATCACCTTTACATTCAGGCATATCAGTTCCAAACTTTTACACATTTACTGGGGGACATTTATACAAGCCTGCTAGAAATGAGCTTTACATACATTTACTGATGGATTCTAATACAGACATTTACTGACTCCTTAAAAGTTTCGGGGACATTTATACAAGCCTGCTAGAAATGAGCTTTACATACATTTACTGATGGATTCTAATACAGACATTTACTGGGTGCTTCTAATACAAACCCTTTACAGTTCATGTCAGGGCACTCTCTGCTAGAAAATAGCTTTACATCTACGGATGGAGTTAAAACTACCCTTTAATACAGTAAAACTCCACAGACTAATCTAATCCAGTGGATAAAATATCAATAGAGACAAATAAATCACTTTGATTGAAATTCACAAATCCAGCAGCTCAGATTTCTCAGCCTGAGCAAAGTTCAGTCAGGGGGCATGACGACCTGGATCAATCTGACAGGGAGACGGATTAAATGATAGGGGGCGTGTCGACCTGTCAGATTTGAGTTTGACGAGTAATACAGTTCCTATACTACTGGGGGTGACATGGTGCTGCACATGGTGGTGACATGGTGCTGCACATGGGGGTGACATGGTGCTGCACTTGGGGGGGTGACATGGTGCTGCAACGGGGACAGGCACATGGTGCTGCATATGGTGGACATGCACTTGGTGCTGCACATAGGGGGTGACATGGTTCTGCACATAGGGGGTGACATGGTGCTTCACATGGTGAGGATGAGTCGCACTAAGTACCAGGGCAATGGGGTACTCGGCACCGAGCCCATGAAAGTCTATGGGGTTGTCACTGGCAGCGGGGCTCGGTCCGTGGCCTTGGGCGCTCATACAATTGGGGGATATTTACAGGGGAATTTGTAATAGTTCGTGACGCCACCTGTGGCTTCTGGTCAATTGTACCAGCGCTGCTGTAAGGGTCTTCACAGGGGATGTTATGGGGCAGCTAGATGGTGGGTCTCCCACAGGTGAGACTGGTCCCTGGAAGTCTATGGTGACGATGCAGAGTGTAGATAAGAATTCAGTCACACACAATGCAGCTTCTTTTCATACCTTTTACTGGTTGATGGTTCAAGAAGATCCCGGGGAGCTGGTCGGGGTGGAGAGTGCACATTCGGGTAACCGCTGAGCAGGTTAGAGGCCTCCTTAACTTCCATATACATGTGAGTCCAACTTGCCTGAAGCGAAGTTAACTCTGAACTCTCCAGCTTTCTCAATAGCTGTAATGCCCGGCCAACATTGTGGTGGAGCCTTCTAAGTGGTGAGAACTAAGTCCTTACTTTTGTCTGCGCTTGACTCAAAGTCCCCGTTCTCCCTGACTCCGGTTACGTATTGACGCTTTGGGCTGCACTCTGCGACCTGTAGTCCAGATGCTTCCGGTTTTCTTGTTACTATGCTTGAAACACTAGCAACGCTTCGGACCCCGGTGTCCGGCAATTTAGTGCAGGTAATCCAATACCTGTAGCACTTCTCTGTCTTCTCCACTGCGCCCTTCGCCCTGCTTCCCGCTCTTAACATAAGCACTTGTAGCTTTTTAAGGAAAATGTCAGCTTTCTCCCAGAGCTCGCTGCACAGCTCTCAGTATCCTCCAAGTCCAGACTGGACTGAAGGTACTGCCACACTAAACAATCCCGCTAGCGATCACGATAACGACGCATACTAATGCGATCGCTAGCGGGATTGTTTCTATATCGCTAAGTGCGGCCACATTTAGCGATATAGTTAACGACGCTATCGCCGTTAGCGATCTTCTTAACGACTTTAGCGGTACAAAAGTACCGCTAAATCGCTAAGAAAAGGTGCCACACTAGCGATATATACTTACCCAGCGGGAGCGCCGACGAGAAAATAGGGTCCGGAACGATTCCAGCGACGAGCGAGATCACAGCAGGAAGCTCGTCGCTGGCAGCTGCCGCACTGAACAACATCGCTAACGGGATCGCTAAATAGTGACGTTTTTTAG
>JARQOD010008491.1:0-35330 GCA_033576555.1 Oophaga sylvatica
AAACAGTGGAAATCCCCAACAAGTGACCCCATTTTGGAAAATAGACCCCACAAGGAACTTATCTAGATGTGTGGTGAGCGCTATGAAGCCCCAAGTGCTTCACAGAAGTTTAGAATGTACAGCCGTAAAAACAAAAAAATATTTTTTTTTGTACAAAAATGATATTTTCGCCCCCAGTTTTTTATTTTCCCAAGGGTAACAGAAGAAATAGGACAAATTGCACAATAACTCTTGGGGTCCAGAGTACGCTGATACCCCATATGTGGGGATAAACTACTGTTTGGACGCATGGCAGAGCTGAGAAGTGAAGGAGCACCGTTTGACTTTTTCAACGCAGAATTGGCTGGAATTGAGATCAGACGCCATGTCACATTTGGAGAGCCCCTGATGTGCCTAAACAGCGGAAACCCCCCAATTCTAACTCCAACCCTAACCCCAACACACCCCTAACCCTAGTCCCAACCCTAACCACAAACCTAACCCTAACACATCCCTAATCCCAACCCTAACCCTAATCCTAACTTTAGCGCCAACACTAACCCTAACTTTAGCCGCAACCCTAACCCTAACCCTAATGGGAAAATGGAAATAAATACTTTTTTTTAATTTTATTATTTTTCCCTTACTAAGGGGGTGATAAAGGGGGGTTTGATTTACTATTTATAGCGGGTTTTTATGATTGGCAGCTGTCACGCTAAAAGACGCTTTTTATTGCAAAAATTGTTTTTGCATCATCACATTTTGAGAGCTATAATTTTTGCATATTTTGGCCCACAGAGTCATGTGAGGTCTTATTTTTTGCGGGACGAGTTGACGTTTTTATTGGTACCATTTTTGAGCACGTGACGTTTTTTGATCGCTTTTTATTTCGATTTTTGTGAGGTTAGAATGAACAAAAATCAGCAATTCATGAATTTCTTTTGGGGGAGGCGTTTATACCGTTCCGCGTGTGGTAAAATTGATAAAGCAGTTTTATTCTTCGGGTCAGTACGATTATGGCAATACCTCATTTATATCATTTTTTCATGTTTTGGCGCTTTTATAGAATAAAAACAATTTTATATAAAAAATAATTATTTTTGCATTGCTTTATTCTGCAAGCTATAACTTTTTTATTTTTTTGCTGATGATGCTGAATGATGGCTCGATTTTTGCGGGACAAGATGACGTTTTCAGCGGTACCATGTTTTTTTATATCGGTCTTTTTGATCGCGTATTATTCCACTTTTTGTTCGGCGGTATGATGATAAAGCATTGATTTTTTGCTTCTTTTTTTTTTTAAGGGATTCACTAAAGGGGTTAACTAGTGGGACAATTTTATAGGGGGGGTCATTACGGACGCGGCGATACCAAATATGTGTACTTTTATTGCTTTGTTTTTTTTATTTACAGGAAGAAGTGAATTTATTGGGGAATATATATATTTTTTTTATTTATTTTGGATTTTTTTTTAAAACATGTTTATTTTTATTTTTTTAACTTTTTTACTTTGTCCCAGGGTGGGACATCACTGTATTTTATCAGATCGCTGGTGTGACAGTGTGCACAGCACTCTGTCACACCAGCGATCGCTCAGGCAGTGCAGCAGGCTTCTCAGTGCCTGCTCTCGGCAGGCACTGAGGTAGCCGCCTCCCTCCAGGACCCCGGCGCCATCTTGTATCCGGGTCCTGGGAGGGAGGAAGAACTCAGAACAGCGCGATCACATCGCGCTGCTCTGAGGGTCTCAGGGGGGTGCGCAGGGAGCCCCCACCCTGCGCGATCCTTCCCTGTGCCCCCAGTACACCGCGATCATGTTTGATCGCGGTGTGCAAGGGGTTAATGTGCCGGGAGCGGTCCGTGACCGCTCCTGACACACAGTCATGGGTGTCAGCTGTGATAATCAGCTGACACCGGGCCGCGATCGGCTTTCTCCCCCCGGGAGCGCGTCCGATCGCACGAGACGTACTATCCCGTCCATGGTCATACGGGCCCAGGTACCATGGACGGGATAGTACGTCCGATGGCAGTAAGGGGTTAATTATGACCCCCCACAACAATGCTGGGGTGTGAGTTCAAATTTTTAAAAAATTTCCAAAAATGACATACAGTAAGGGCCGGGGTTTTTCGATTTTGTCAAAAATGAAATTTTTTGAGAAATTCAAACTGACACCCCAGCATTGTTGTGGGGGTCATAACTAAGCGGTACAGCAAGTTTTAGGGTGATCTGACCAAAGGGGGCTGATCTATGACCCCCCAAAGTGGGCACCCCTCTCCATTTTAGGGAGTCATAGCTCCACCCCCTTTGGTCGGATCACCCTAAAAATTGCTGTGCCTCTTAGTTATGACCCCACACACAATGCTGTGGTGTCAGTTTGAATACTTAAAAAATTGCCAAAAATAACATACAGTATGGGCCGGGGGTTATCGATTTTGTTAACCCCTTCACCCCCAAGGGTGGTTTGCACGTTAATGACCGGGCCGATTTTTACAATTCTGACCACTGTCTCTTTATGAGGTTATAACTCTGGAACGCTTCAACGGATCTTCGCGATTCTGAGATTGTTTTCTCGTGACATATTGTACTTCATGTTAGTGGTAAAATTTCTTCGATATAACTTGCGTTTATTTTTGAAAAAAACGCAAATATGGCGAAAATTTTTTAAATTTTGCAATTTTCAAACTTTGAATTTTTATTCCCTTAAAACAGAGAAATATATCACACAAAATAGTTAAGAAATAACATTTCCCACATGTCTACTTTACATCAGCACAATTTTGGAACCAAAATTTTTTTTTTGTTAGGAAGTTATAAGGGTTAAAAGTTGACCAGCGATTTCTCATTTTTACAGCAAAATTTACAAAGCCATTTTTTTTAGGGACCACCTCACATTTGAAGTCACTTTGAGGGGTCAATAAGGCAGAAAATACCCAAAAGTGACACCATTCTAAAAACTGCACCCCTCAAGGTACTCAAAACCACATTCAAGAAGTTTATTAACCCTTCAGGTGCTTCACAGTAACTAAAGCAACGTGGAAGGAAAAAATGAATATTTTACTTTTTAGCCACAAAAATGATCTTTTACAAACTTTTTTTTTATTTTCACAAGGGTAAAAGGAGAAAATGGACAGATAAGGTTGTTATGCAATTTCTCCTGAGTACGCCAATACCCCATATGTGGGGGAAAACCACTGTTTGGGCACACGGCAGAGCTCGTAAGGGAAGGAGCGACGTTTGACTTTTTCAAACTAAAATTGGCTGGAATTTAGATTGGATGCCATGTCGCGTTTGGAGAGCCCCTGATGCACCTAAACAGTGGAAACCCCACAAGTGACACCATTTTGGAAAATAGACCCCACAAGGAACTTATCTAGATGTGTGGTGAGCACTTTGAACCCCGAAGTGCTTCACAGAAGTTTATAACGCACAGCCGTAAAATAAAAAATCTTTTTTTTTTTTTTACAAAAATGATTTTTTCGCCCCCAATATTTTATTTTCACAAGGGTAACAGAAGAAATTGGAACCCAAAAGTTGTTGTCCAATTTGTCCTGAGTACGCTGATACCCAATATGTGGGAGAAAACTACTGTATGGGCGCACGTCAGGGCTCGGAAGGGAAGTAGTGACGTTTTGGATTGCAGACTTTGATGGAATGGTCTGGGGGCGTCATGTCGCATTTGGAGAGCCCCTGATGCGCCTAAACAGTGGAAACCCCCCACAAGTGACCCCATTTTGGAAAATAGACCCCACAAGGAACTTATCTAGATGTGTGGTGAGCACTTTGAACCCCGAAGTGCTTCACAGAAGTTTATAACGCTCAGCCGTAAAAATAAAAAATCTTTTTTTTTTTTTTGCAAAAATGATTTTTTTGCCCCAATATTTTATTTTTACAAGGGTAACAGGAGAAATTGGACCGCAAAAGTTGTTGCCCAATTTGTCCTGAGTACGCTGATACCCAATATGTGGGAGAAAACTACTGTATGGGTACACGTTGGGACTCGGAAGGGAAGTAGTGACGTTTTGAATTGCAGACTTTGATGGAATGGTCTGGGGGCGTCATGTCGCATTTGGAGAGCCCCTGATGCGCCTAAACAGTGGAAATCCCCAACAAGTGACCCCATTTTGGAAAATAGACCCCACAAGGAACTTATCTAGGTGTGTGGTGAGCGCTATGAAGCCCCAAGTGCTTCACAGAAGTTTATAATGTACAGCCGTAAAAACACAAAAAATATTTTTTTTTGTACAAAAATGATATTTTCGCCCCCAGTTTTTTATTTTCCCAAGGGTAACAGAAGAAATAGGACAAATTGCACAATAACTCTTGGGGTCCAGAGTACGCTGATACCCCATATGTGGGGATAAACTACTGTTTGGACGCATGGCAGAGCTCAGAAGTGAAGGAGCATCGTTTGACTTTTTCAACGCAGAATTGGCTGGAATTGAGATCAGACTCCATGTCACATTTGGAGAGCCCCTGATGTGCCTAAACAGCGGAAACCCCCAATTCTAACTCCAACCCTAACCCCAACACACCCCTAACCCTAGTCCCAACCCTAACCACAAACCTAACCCTAACACACCCCTAATCCCAACCCTAACCCTAATCCTAACTTTAGCGCCAACCCTAACCCTAACTTTAGCCGCAACCCTAACCCTAACCCTAATGGGAAAATGGAAATAAATACATTTTTTTAATTTTATTATTTTTCCCTAACTAAGGGGGTGATAAAGGGGGGTTTGATTTACTATTTATAGCGGGTTTTTATGATTGGCAGCTGTCACGCTAAAAGACGCTTTTATTGCAAAAATAGTTTTTTGCATCGCCACATTTTGAGAGCTATAATTTTTGCATATTTTGGCCCACAGAGTCATGTGAGGTCTTATTTTTTGCGGGACGAGTTGACGTTTTTATTTGTACCATTTTTGAGCAGGTGACATTTTTTGATCGCTTTTTATTTCGATTTTTGGGAGGTTAGAATGAACAAAAATCAGCAATTCATGAATTTCTTTTGGGGGAGGCGTTTTTATTGTTCCGTGTGTGGTAAAATTGATAAAGCAGTTTTATTCTTCGGGTCAGTACGATTATGGCGATACCTCATTTATATCATTTTTTATGTTTTGGCGCTTTTATAGAATAAAAACAATTTTATATAAAAAATAATTATTTTTGCATCGCTTTATTCTGCGAGCTATACCTTTTTTATTTTTTCGCTGATGATGCTGTATGGCGGCTCGTTTTTTGCGGGACAAGATGTCGTTTTCAGCGGTACCATGATTATTTATATTGGTCTTTTTGATCGCGCGTTATTCCACTTTTTGTTCGGCGGTATGATGATAAAGCATTGATTTTTTGCTTTTTTTTTTTTGTTTTTTTGTTTTTAAGGGGTTCACTAAAGGGGTTAACTAGTGGGACAGTTTTATAGGGGGGGTCGTTACGGACGCGGCGATACCAAATATGTGTACTTTTATTGTTTTGTTTTTTTTATTTACAGGAAGAAATTAATTTATTGGGGAATATTTTTTTTTTTTTTTAATTTATTTTCGATTTTTTTTTATAACATGTTTATTTTTTTTTTTTAACCTTTTTACTTTGTCCCAGGGTGGCACATCACGCACACTGTCACACCAGCGATCGCTCAGGCAGTGCAGCAGGCTTCTCAGTGCCTGCTCTCAGCAGGCACTGAGGAAGCCGCCTCCCTCCAGGACCCCGGCGCCATCTTTGATCCGGGTCCTGGGAGGGAGGAAGCCCTCAGAACAGCGCAATCACATCGCGCTGGTCTGAGGGTCTCAGGGGGGCACGCAGGGAGCCCCCACCCTGCGCGATCCTCCCCTGTGCCCCCAGTACACCGCTATCATGTTTGATCGCGGTGTGCTAGGGGTTAATGTGCTGGGAGCGGTCCGTGACCGCTCCTGACACACAGTCACGGGTGTCAGCTGTGATAATCAGCTGACACCCGGCGGCGATTAGCTGCGCTCCCCTCAGGAGCGCAGCTGATCGCCTATGACGTACTATCCCGTCCATGGGCAGAATGGCACGGGTTTTATGGACGGGATAGTACGTCTAATGTCAGAGAGGGGTTAAAAATGAAATTTTTTGAGAAATTCAAACTGACACCCCATCATTGTTGTGGGGGTCATAACTAAGTGGTACAGCAAGTTTGATTTTGATCTGACCTAAGGGGGCTGAGCTATAACCCCCCAAAGTGGGCACCACTCCCACATTTAGGGGGTTATAGCTCCGACCCCTTTGGTCAGATCACCCTTAAACTTGCTGTGCCTCTTAGTTATAACCCCCACAACAAAGCTGGGGTGTCAGTTCGAATTCTTAAAAAATTGCCAAAAATGACATACAGTAAGGCCGGGGGTTATCGATTTTGTCAAAAATGAAATTTTTTGAGAAATTCAAACTGACACTCCAGCATTGTTGTGGGGGTCATAACGAAGCGGTGCAGAAAGTTTGAGGGTAATCTGACCTAAGGGGGCTGAGCTATGACCCCCCAAAGTGGTTACCACTCCCACATTTAGGGGGTCATTGCTCTGCCCCCTTAGGTCAGATCACCCTAAAACTTGCTGTGCCTACTAGTTATGACCCCCACAACAATGCTGGGGTGTCAGTTCAAATTCTTAAAATTGCCAAAAATGACATACAGTAACAGCCGGGAGTTATCGATTTTGTCAAAAATGAAATTTTTTGTGGAATTCAAACTGACACCCCAGCATTGTTTTGGGGGTCATAACTAAAAGGCACAGCAAGTTATAGGGTGATCTGACCTAAGGGGGCTGAGCTATGACCCCCCAAAATGGGCACGACTCCCACATTTAGGGGGTCATAGCTTCGCCCCCTTTGGTCGGATCACCCTAAAACTTGCTGTGCCTCTTAGTTATGACCCCCACATCAATGCTGGGGTGTCAGTTCGAATTCTTAAAATATTGCCAAAAATGACATACAGTAACAGCCGGGGGTTATCGATTTTGTCAAAAATGAAATTTTTTGGGGAATTCAAACTGACACCCAAGCATTGTTGTGGGGGTCATAACTAAGCAGTAAAGTAAGTTTGAGGGTGATCTGACCTAAGGGGGCTGAGCTATGACCCCCCAAATTGGGCACCACTCCCAAATTTAGAGGGTCATAGCTTCGCCCCTTTGGTCAGATCACCCTAAAACTTGCTGTGCCTCTTAGTTATGACCCCCACAACAATGCAGGGGTGTCAGTTTGAATTACCTCCACAACAATGCTGCGATGTCAGTTCGAATTCTTAAAAAATTGAAAAAAAATGACATACAGTAAGGGCCGAGGGTTATCGATTTTGTCAAAAATAAAATTTTTTGAGAAATTCAAACTGACACCCCAGCATTGTTGTGAGGGTCATAACTAAGCGGTACAGCAAGTTTGAGGGTGATCTGACCAAAGGGGGCTGAGCTATGACCCCCCAAAGTGGGCACCACTACCACATTTAGGGGTCATAGCTCCGCCCCCTTTGGTCAGATCACCCTAAAACTTGCTGTGCCTCTTAGTTATGACCCCCACAACAATGCTGGGGTGTCAGTTCGAATTCTTAAAAAATTGCCAAAATTGACATACAGTAAGGTTATCGATTTTGTCAAAAATGAAATTTTTTGAGAAATTAAATCTGACACCCCAGCATTGTTGTTAGGGTCATAACTAAGCGGTACAGCAAGTTTGAGGGTGATCTGACCAAAGGGGGCTGAGTTATGACCCCCCAAAATGGGCACCACTCCCACATTTAGGGGGTCATAGCTCCGCCCCCTTTGGTCAGATCACCCTAAAACTTGCCGTGCCTCTTAGTTATGACCACTTGGGAGAATGGGTGTGCACTACAGGTCACAAAGTGAAAGAAGGTGCTGGTGAATTTGGACCCTATAGGACCAAATACTATCAAGATATGAAATTCACCGCACACACTATTGTATTCAATTTTTGCAAAATGATTGTTTATTGTGTTCCACAATGCTGGATAAAGTGCCGTGTAAATATAACAAAGATACCCCTACATTCATGTATACCCGACGTTTCGACTCTACATGAGTCTTAATCATGGGGTACTAAAGAGAAATGAAAGAAAACAACAGGGTAAGTATTTACAACAAAACATCAAATGTACACATAAAGGTAAAAATAAAAAACACACAATATACAGTATATACAGGAGTATGTACAATGGATAAATATAAGTATAGGAAGAATACCAGAGATATGTCATATAATGAAAGTCTGTTATTATAGTTATAATCTAAATGTATAAAATAAAACTGAAAAAATGCAAAACTGCTTCTAATGATGGAAATAACTATCTACTGCTCCGCAAGAGCAAATAAGAAGAAAAAGAAAGGAGATACCTGAATGGTGGGTGGTATAGAATATGGGCACTTGTCACAGTAATGAAACAGGAATCGCGGTAGTGGTTATGCAGCACTGGAAAAAATGGGATACATGGTATGGAATACATAGTGGCCGTTCCCAATGGTACTGGTTAGAAGGTAAGTGCCATGATTAGTTACCTGTATCATCAGATTATATATGCATGACCGGAGGCTGATTAATGGAAAGAGAACAGTTATTAGTCCCCCAAAGAGAAAGTTACCACATTGGAATGATCGCTCTGGGGTTGTAAAAGAGTTGAATTCAATTACCTGTATGCAGACAAAGATTTGAATGGCGGCGCTCCCGCGCCCTGCCACGGCTGCTAAATGCGGCTGTGAGTGGAGTGGGGGACAGCCTGGCTTAAATGACAGCGGCGTGTACCGCCGGACCGGAAGTGCGTGGTCCCGGACCGGAAGTGACGCCGCGGTATGGTCGGTGACACTGCGCATGCGCAGGGATGTCAGGTATCGCCATTTTTGGTAATGGAAAGAGAACAGAGGGCGTCCACATGAAGGAGAGAGGGGGATAATGCTAATAATGGCCAGACAGATGCACATAAGGGAGCGGGAGGATTGGCTGAAGAAAGAGGAGTGAGAATGGAGGCAGAGAAAAATCATGGGGAAATGGCAGATTAGACTGAAAGAGAGAAGGAGAAGAAAAAGAGGGAGAAGCAGAGGAAAGAAAGATAATCTTTGGGAATGGCATGAAAAAATTGAAAAAATTGAATAAATAAATATAAGGAAAAAATAAAAATAAAAATCAAAATAGAAAATGAACAAATGAGGAAAATATAAGTAAAAAATGAAAAAATAAATGAATAAAAGTGAAAAATAAAAATAAAGAATGAAAATAAAAATAAAAATAAAAATAATAAAAATTGAATAAAAAATTAATTAATAATGAAAAAATGAAAAATTGAAGAAAATAAAAAATAAAAAATAATAAATAAAGATAAAAATAAAAATAAAAATAGATGGTTGAGAGTAAAAACTTACCAGTGGGAAATGCTATTCAACGAGTCTGGAAACAAATGAGATGAGAAAATTATTAGAGCAGCCAATTAATCTCCCTATTAAGGCCTCTAGGGGATAATGTATCCAGTCTGTGGATCCAATATGTCTCTCTGGCCGGCGTCACACACAACGACAAAAAATCGGTCCGTTTTAGACGGTCGATTGTCGGATCAAAATGCAAACATCACACATCCTTCTGGCATCCGATTTTCCTTCAAAGATGCGATTTAGTCGCATGTGTGTGTACCTTGTAACATCTGATTTTCATCCGACTTGCGAGAATTTCTCGCAGGCTTGCAAAACTGACATATAATGGATCCAAAAGAATAGTATTTCAATCACAAAAAAAAGAATAGATATATACACATAGAACACATATACATATATATATATATATACATGTCATTGTGACATGTATATATACATATATTTATAGTTCCTAGACTTCTACATACTGTTATAGCCGCTAATTCAATTGCCGGGTTTTGTGAAATCACAGAAGCCGACATGAAATGATACATTGTTTCCACACAGTTAACCATGTAATTTCCTGTATTTTGATATTTGTTTAGAACTTACAATTACATGAGTGTATTTGTGCAAAATTTCAGACATGTAGGGGTTAATTAAAGGTGTAATTTCGTTGAAAAAAAATGCGTGGGCTCCCGCTGTATTTTCTCCACCAGACAGACAAAGCAAGCGAGTGGGGGCAGATAATAACAGCCTAGGGAGGGTACATTTTTTGTGCCCCCCTGGCTACTAACATCTGCCCCCAGACACCCCAGAAAGGGCAAATCTATAAATAGATTCGCCCTTTCTGGCACTTTGCCCGTCTATTCCCATTGTCCTGTAGCGGTGGCGAATGGGATAATAATCTCACCTTAATGTCACCTTAGTATTGAAAGGTGACCTTAAGGCAGGTTAATAATTGAAAGCTGTCAATTAGACAACTATCAATTATTAATCCTATTGAAGTAAATTCAAAAAACACAGACACATTAATAAAAAATAATTTTAATGAAATAAAAACACATTTTTTTGACCATATTTTATTTTACACTTAATCCGTGCGAAGCCATTGATCTCTAAAATAAAGAAAAAAAAAAACAAAACATTATTCTTACCTATTCCGCCGATCTGTCACGTCCCACACTGTAATCCTTCACAAAGGGTTAACTAGCTTTGAGCCAAGCAGTGCAAGTAATCCTGCATGCTCAGCTCAAAGCTCCTGAATGAATAAGTTCCTCTCCTGGCGACAGGAGAGGATGTGTTTAATGAATGAAGCTTAATTGATTGTGTCCACTTTCCCTTTAGGTCAGGTCACTAAAGTTAAATTGCCAATAAATCAATTAAGCTCCATTCATGAATCACTTCCTCTACTTTCTGTGGTAGAGGAACTTATTCATTCAGGGGGTTACAGCTAGGAGACAGAATTATCTCCCTGCTAACTGTAACCTCTTAACCTTTTCTGATGGATTACAGCGTGGGACCTGACTGTACATCGGATTGGTAAGTATAATTTTGCTTTTTTATTTTATTTTTATTACAGGAAATGGTTTTAGCAGGAAAATAAAATATGGTCAAAAACTGTGTGATTATTTAATTAAACTTATTTTTTATTAAACTGTGTGTGTTTGATTTTTCTTTTATACAATAGGATTAATAATTGATAGTTGTCTAATTGACAGCTCTCAATTATTAACCTGCCTTAAGGTCACCTTTCAATACTAAGGTGACATTAAGGTGAGATTATTAACCCATTCGCCACCGCTACAGGGCAATGGGAATAGACGGGCAAAGTGCCAGAAAGGGCGAATCTAATTATAGATTTGCCCTTTCTGGGGTGTCTGGGGGCAGATGTTAGTAGCCAGGGGGGGCACAAAAAAAAAGTACCCTCCCTAGGCTATTATTATCTGCCCCCACTCGCTTGCTTTGTCTGTCTGGTGTAGAAAATACAGCGGGAGCCCACGCATTTTTTTGTCAACGAATTTACACCTTTAATTAACCCCTACATGTCTGAAATTTACCTCAAATACACTCATGTAATTGTAAGTTCTAAACAAATATCAAAATACAGGAAATGACATGGTTAACTGTGTGGAAACAATGTATCATTTCATGTCGGCTTCTGTGATTTCACAGAAGCCGGCAATTGAATTTGCGGCTATTACAGTATGTAGAAGTCTAGGAAATATAAATATATATATATATATATATACATGTCACAATTACATATATATTATATATATATTGTATTCTATGTGTGTATATCTATTCTTTCTAGTCTTTATTAAAGCTGTCAGTGTGATTTTACAGTATAGCCGGGGATGAATTGCCAGCTTTTCTAAAGGACACCGATGCGATTTCATCGCAAGTCACACATGCAGTCCGTTTGTAATCAGATTTTTCATCGCTCCCATAGACTTGCATTGGCGATAGTCGACCCACAATCGGTGACAATCGCAGTATGCTGCGATTGCACACGGACGTTTAAAACGGACCACAAAAAATCTGATACTGGGAGCTGCTCCATAGATTAACATAGGGCAGACTGCAATACGATTTTTCATCGCATTGCAGTCATCCGATTCTGTCGCCAGTGTGACGCCGGCCTCTGAGTTTTAGTCGTCTAATATAGTCACCACCTCTTCTGGGTCTCAGCACTTGTTCAATTACCTGAAATTTTAATTGGGCTACAGAATGTTAAACACTATGTATTCCATACCATGTATCCCATTTTTTCCAGTGCTGCATAACCACTACCACGATTCCTGTTTCATTACTGTGACAAGTGCCCATATTCTATACCACCCACCATTCAGGTATCTCCTTTCTTTTTCTTCTTATTTGCTCTTGCGGAGCAGTAGATAGTTATTTCCATCATTAGAAGCAGTTTTGCATTTTTTCAGTTTTATTTTATACATTTAGATTATATTTATAATAACAGACTTTCATTATATGACATATCTCTGGTATTCTTCCTATACTTATATTTATCCATTGTACATACTCCTGTATATACTGTATATTGTGTGTTTTTTATTTTTACCTTTATGTGTACATTTGATGTTTTGTTGTAAATACTTACCCTGTTGTTTTCTTTCATTTCTCTTTAGTACCCCATGATTAAGCTCATGTAGAGTCGAAAAGGGGTCGGGTTATAATGAATGTAAGGGTATCTTTGTTATATTTACACGGCACTTTATCACGCATTGTGGAACACAATAAATAATCTCATTTTGCAAAAAATTTGAATACAATATGTGGTGCGGTGAATTTCATATCTTCTTAGTTTATGACCCACACAACAATTGCTGTGTGTGTGTCAGTTCAAATCTTTAAAAAACTGCCAAAAATGACATACAGTAAGGGCCGGGGGTTATCGATTTTGTCAAAAATGAAATTTTTTGAGAAATTCAAACTGACACCCCAGCATTGTTGTGGGGGTCATAACTAAGCTGTACAGTCATGGCCAAAAGTTTTGAGAATGACACAAATATTATATTTTCACATGGTCTGCTGCCCTCTGGTTTTTATGTGTGTTTGACAGATGTTTTTATCACAGACAGAAATATAAGAATTGCAAACATATGAGTAACAAAAGCTTATATTGACAGTTAGAATGAGTTAATGCAGCAAGTCAATATTTGCAGTGTTGACCCTTCTTCTTCAGGACCTCTGCAATTCTCCCTGGCATGCTCTCAATCAACTTCTAGACCAAATCCTGACTGATAGCAGTCCATTCTTGCACAATCAATGCTTTCATTTTGTCAGAATTTTTAGGTTTTTGTTTGTCCACCCGTCTTTTGATGATTGACCACAAGTTCTCAATGGGATTAAGATCTGGGGAGTTTCCTGCATGGACCCAAAATCTCTATGTTTTGTTCCCTGAGCCATTTAGTTATCACCTTTGCTTTATGGCAAGGTGCTCCATCATGCTGGAAAAGGCATTGTTGATCGCCAAACTGCTCTTGGAGGGTTGGGAGAAGTTGCTCTTGGAGGACATTCTGGTACCATTCTTTATTCATGGCTCTGTTTTTAGGCAAGACTGTGAGAGAGCCGATTCCCTTGGCTGAGAAGCAACCCCACACATGAATGGTTTCAGGATGCTTAACAGTTGGCATGAGACAAGACTGGTGGTAGCGCTCACCTTGTCTTCTCCGAATGAGGCGTTTTCCTGATGTCCCAAACAATCGAAAAGGGGATTCATCAGAG
Organism: Oophaga sylvatica; assembly: GCA_033576555.1. Lineage (NCBI taxonomy): Eukaryota > Metazoa > Chordata > Amphibia > Anura > Dendrobatidae > Oophaga > Oophaga sylvatica. Next base: position 13,588 of record JARQOD010008491.1, read on the forward strand.
AAAATAACTTTACCCCAGTCCTCAGCAGTCCACTGCCTGTACCTTTTGCAGAATATCAGTCTGTCCATGATGTTTTTTCTGAAGAGAAGTGGCTTCTTTGCTGCCCTCCTTGAGACCAGGCCTTGCTCCAAGAGTCTCCGCCTCACAGTGCGTGCAGATGCACTCACACCTGCCTGCTGCCATTCCTGAGCAAGCTCTGCACTGCTGGTAGCCCGATCCCGCAGCTGAAACACTTTTAAGAGACGGTCCTGGCGCTTGCTGGTCTTTCTTGGGCGCCCTGAAGCCTATTTGGCAACAATGGAACCTCTCTCCTTGAAGTTCTTGATGATGCGATAGATTGTTGACTGAGGTGCAATCTTTCTAGCTGCGATACTCTTCCCTGTTAGGCCATTTTTGTGCATTGCAATGATGACTGCTCGTGTTTCTTTAGAGATAACCATGGTTAACAGAAGAGAAACAATGATGCCAAACTCCAGCCTCCTTTTAAAGTGTCCAGTGGTGTCATTCTTACTTAATCATGACAGATTGATCTCCAGCCATGTCCTCATCAACACCCACACCTGTATTAATGGAGCAATCACTGAAAAGAGGTTAGCTGGTCCTTTTAAGGCAGGGCTGCAATGATGTTGAAATGTGTTTTGGGGGATAAAGTTCATTTTCTAGCCAAATATTGACTTTGCAAGTAATTGCTGTTAAGCTGATCACTCTTTATAACATTCTGGAGTATATGCAAATTGCCATTAGAAAAAGTGAAGCAGTAGACTTTGTAAAAATTAATATTTGTGTCATTCTCAAAACTTTTGGCCATGATTGTACAGCATTTTTAGGGTGATCTGACCAAAGGGGGCGGAGCTATGATCCCCAAAGTGGGCACCCCTCACCATTTTAGGGGGTCATAGCTCCGCCCCCTTTGGTCAGATCACCCTAAAACTTTCTATGCCTCTTAGGTATGACCCCCACAACAATGCTGGGGTGTCAGTTTGAATTACCTCCACAACAATGCTGCGGTGTCAGTTTGAATTCTTAAAAAATTGCCAAAAATGACATACAGTAAGGGCCGGGGGTGTCATGTGTGCATTGCCACGAAGATCGTCGCGGTTGCACATTTTGACTTCTCACAGCTGAGTTGCTGTTTCTTTGTGTTTGGCAGCTAGGGAGTTAATTCTGTCTGTGCTCGGTGCTGGGACTGGGTGCAGTTTCTCCCGGCTGCAATTGATTATTTGTTGATTGGTTTCCTTTAAGTTTCTGGTTGTCTGCTTTGGGAGTTGCCAGTGAAACACTTCATGCAGACCACAGATAGGAATGAATCTGTATAGACTCTAGTTGAGAGCTCCTTATTTGTTTTAAGCTTAACTTGCTTAGAGTTTATTTCCCAGACCATTTATGTTCCTTCGGTGTTTGAGTGTGTATGCAAGAGAGTGCTATTGTAAGGTTCTATGTATATATTCCTGAAACTCAGTTTGTTCGTCAGCCATTTTACTTTCTGTCTTTCTGTAGCTATCTTGCCCTCAGTCAAAATGGAGTTTCCAGCTTGCATGTTCCCGCCCTGATTCTCTCCTTTGCTTCTTAAGCAGCCACAGCTGAGCAATCAGTGCTTCAGAATCTAGCCTGCAGTGAACCTGTGACTTGACTCCTGTAAGCCTTGGACCTTGTACTCCAGCTATTCCTACTGAGGAACTCTGAAGCACTTGTGGACTCTGAACCCTGCTCTTGAAAGACCCACGTTTGCATGGACTTACGGTAACAGAGAAGAAGATCCTGAATCTGTGTTGGAGAGTGATTTGCTGAGCTTAGTTTACTCTGGCCTGCTGTGTCTCCTGCTTCTGTGTTTGCAAACTGTGTGACTATTTCTGCCAACTTGTATGAAGTAATACAGGACTTTTCTATATCAAACCTGTGTCTCATGTATGTTCATCGCACCCAAGCACAAGACGCTATATGAACTGTACTACATACATTACAAGATTCTGAAGCCAAACGTTAGTGTCTGCTGGGTCTGGAAGGCTGTGTCTGCTGTAACTGTGGATATCAGACGTCCGGTTGTACTTTCTGTGATGACAGTGGTTGTGACTTCTCACAACCATTCCAGGTGAGCAATTCCCTTAAGTTTTTTCTTTCTGCAGTGTTATCACAGGTAAACACTATTGTTTTTTTTTTTTTTTTTTTCTTTTCTCTTTTTTGTCTGCTGTAACTCTGGATATCAGATGTCTGGTTGAAACTTTCTGTGATGATAGTGGTTGTGACTTCTCACAACCATTCCAGGTGAGCAGTTCCCTTAATTTTTTTTTTCTCTCTTCAGTGTTGCCACAGGTGAACACTATTGTTTTTTTTTCTCCTCTCCTCTTCTTCCAGTAATCCTGTCTTAAAAGATCTGGAAAATTGAGGCCCGCATAAAGGAGCTTTGCGGAGTGACTGATAATATCCTTGCAGATTTGCAGAATATAAAGGCCCGTTTTACAAATCTACAGGACCTCAATAATCACAATTTGCAAGTGGTTGGACAGACTACCCAGGATTTGCGAGCCAGGATTGAGGTTCTAGAGGGGCGAGTCCAGGCTCCTGCCGTAGGCCCGAGTGCTGGGATTCCCAAGTTGCCCCCTTTTCGTTTTGGCGGTGAACGTGAGAAATTCAGGGGATTTATTAATCAATGCAATCTTTTTTTTTCTGCACATGCTTCACAATTTCCCACTGAACGATCTAAGGTGCTTACTATAATTATGTTGCTTACCAACAAGGCTTTGATGTGGGCAAACCCTCTGATTGAGACTGAGGATGATTGTTTGAATCACCTTGATGATTTTATTTCAGCCATGGGGCAGGTGTTTGATGACCCCAATCGAGGTGCAACAGCTGAAGCAGCCATGTTAGCTTTGCGCCAAGGTAAGCACTCGGTAGCTGAATATGCTTTGGATTTCAGGAGATGGGCCCTTGATACCACCTGGGACAGTTCCGCCAAAAAATCTATTTTTCGAAAGGGGTTATCTCCACTGATTAAGGATGAACTTGCTCGTGCCGACCCTCCCACTGCGTTAGGTGACTTTATTAACTACTGCATCCGTATTGATACTCGTCTGACTGAACGCAGGCAAGAGAGATGGTTCGAAAGCAATCGTACTAACCTTTTCCTACCTTCCTCTCCAGCTAAGGAACCTTTGAGTAGGATTACACGGGAACCTGAACCTGAACCCATGCAGGTAGACTCTTTACAACGACGGGCTAGTGATGCACGCAAGGAACATCGTTTTAAGGAGAATCTATGTTTCTATTGTGGTAAGTCAGGGCACTTCATTATAAACTGCCCTAGCCGTTCTCGTAAGACTACTGCAGCACTCATTCATTGTGAGTGTTGCGAGAGGGGATCTGTCAGGTCTGAGCCTCAGGCTCCAGAGAGATCTGCAGCAACAGATCTTGATTTCTCGGACTTAAACTCCGTTACCTCTGAGGACGTTGACTGTGTAAACGCTGCCATTTTTCAAGTTTCCTCAGCGGTGTCCCAGCTGAGTTGTAAGAAAAACAATTCTCATTGCTTTCTTTCCATCAAACTCTGGGTTGACTCAGCTTGGGTGTCTAGCTCTGCTATGATCGACTCAGGGGCAAGTGGAAATTTTATGGATGTCTCCTTTGCTCTGAAACAGGGAATACGTTCAGTGAAGAAGGCTACTCCAGTACAGATGGAAACTGTGGATGGCTCCCTGCTGACCTCTGGACCAGTGGATCAGGAAACAGAGCCTTTGAAGGTTCTTATGGGTAAAGATCATCAAGAGAAACTATCCTTTATGCTTATCTCTTCTCCCCAATTTCCCATTATTCTAGGGCTACCATGGCTGCAGGCTCAGAATCCTACCATTAACTGGGAGACCAAGGAATTACACTTTCCAGAGAAACAGATGAGTCCAAAAGTTTCAGCTTGCTCTGTTCTTAAAGGAATCATGTCAGTCCCTGAACTACCAGCTGTATACCAAGACTATGTGGATTTATGTGACAAGAAGAACGCTGACCAGCTTCCTCCTCACCGTCCATATGATTGTCCAATTGAATTATTGCCTGGAGCAGAGATACCTTTTGGTAAGATCTACCCCCTGGCGGGGCCCGAGCTAAAGGCTTTAAAGGATTACATAGACGAAAATCTAGCCAAGGGCTTCATACGCCCCTCTTCATCTCCTGCAGGTGCACCCATCTTCTTTGTAAAGAAGAAAGATGGATCTCTGAGACCATGCGTAGACTATAGGGAACTCAATAAGGTTACTATTAGAAACCGTTATCCATTGCCTTTAATCCCTGAGTTATTGGAGAGAGTGCGACATGCCAAAATTTTTTCTAAACTAGATCTTCGTGGGGCCTATAACTTAGTCCGTATTAGACCTGGGGATGAATGGAAGACTGCATTCAGGTCACGCTATGGACACTTTGAATATTTAGTTATGCCTTTTGGTCTGAGTACCGCCCCAGCCACTTTCCAACACTTGGTGAATGACATCTTCAGGGATCTCCTAGATACATTCGTGGTAATTTATTTGGATGATATTCTAATTTTTTCTAACTCCACAGAGGAACATCATGGACATGTGAGAATGGTCTTGGAACGTCTAAGACAAAATCATCTTTACATCAAACTTGAAAAGTGTGAATTCCATAGGACCGAAATTCAATTTCTGGGGTATGTACTGTCTACACAAGGAATCAGTATGGATGGAAGCAAAACCCAAGCCATCAAGGATTGGCCAAGTCCTAGAAATGTGAAGGAGGTACAGCGCTTCATCGGGTTTGCCAACTTCTATAGACGTTTCATTAGAAATTTCTCTGAGGTAGTGTCACCTATCACTCAACTTACCCGGAAAGAGTCTAGGTTCTCCTGGACTTCCCAAGCCCAGGAAGCATTTTCCCGTCTAAAAGATAAATTTACCACTGCACCTATCCTAGTACATCCCAACCCCGAGCTTGCCTTCATAATAGAGGTGGATGCTTCTGACTGTGCCGTTGGAGCTATACTCTCTCAGAGAACAGGTGAGAAGAATGTCTTGCATCCCTGTGCATTCTTTTCCCAGCAGTTGTCTTCGGCTGAGAGGAACTACGATGTGGGCAATAGAGAGTTGTTGGCCATTATTGCCGCCTTCAAAGAATGGAGACACCTTCTTCAGGGAGCTGCACAGCAAATAGTCGTCCTGACAGACCATCGTAACCTTGAGTTTATCAGGTCGGCTAAGTGTCTGACTCCTCGCCAGGCTCGCTGGAATCTTTTCTTAAACCAATTTAATTTTATCATTTCTTATAGACCAGGATCGCGCAATGGAAAGGCTGATGCACTCTCTAGGATTAAAGGTACTGCCACACTAAACAATCCCGCTAGCGATCACGATAACGACGCATACTAATGCGATCGCTAGCGGGATTGTTTCTATATCGCTAAATGCGGCCACATTTAGCGATATAGTTAACGACGCTATCGCCGTTAGCGATCTTCTTAACGACTTTAGCGGTACAAAAGTACCGCTAAATCGCTAAGAAAAGGTGCCACACAGCGATAAGATACTTACCCAGCGGGAGCGCCGACGAGAAAATAGGGTCCGGAACGATTCCAGCGACGAGCGAGATCACAGCAGGAAGCTCGTCGCTGGAAGCTGCCGCACTGAACAATATGCTAACGGGATCGCTAAATAGTGACGTTTTTTAGCGATCCCGTTAGCGATATTGTTTAGTGTGGCATACCCTTTACTCAGCAGAGACACGTCCAATTACTCCTCCTAAGACTATTCTTCCTGACTCTAGATTCCTAGGAGTAATTCATAATCAAGACCTACTTAAGGACATCAAGGAAGCATACCATGCGGATTCCTTTTTGGCACAACCCCCAAGGGACGTAAGTCTTGTCTTTAAGAATGGTGTGTGGATTCAGGGACAACGCCTGTATATTCCTGAAACAGTCAGATTGAGAGTATTGCAACTCATTCACGATTCCAAGATAGCTGGGCATAGAGGAATTCTAAAGACACAGGAATTTCTTTCTCGTTTCTTTTGGTGGCCCACTTGCAGGAAGGATGTTTTGAATTATGTCACTTCATGTGAGGTCTGTGCAAGATGCAAAACACCTCGCTCCTCACCAACTGGTCTGTTACAGCCTCTTCCCACCCCGTCCCGCCCGTGGGGATCCATTTCTATGGACTTCATTGTGGAGTTACCAACCTCTCAGGGAAAGAACACCATTTTAGTGGTGGTTGACCGTCTAACAAAGGCAGCTATTTTATCCCTTGTGTCGGCTTACCCACTGCAAAACAGACATCAGATTTGATGATTAAAGATGTGTTTCGCTTACATGGAGTACCGGATGAGGTTATTTCGGATCGAGGGGTGCAATTCACTTCTAGGTTTTGGCAAAATTTCTGTGCAGCATTGGACATTAAAGTAAACCTTTCTTCTGCTTTTCATCCCCAGACTAATGGACAGACCAACGAACCAATCAAACCCTGGAGCAGTATCTCCGCTGCTTTATCTGCCACCTACAGGATGATTGGGTGGATCTACTTCCATTAGCTGAGTTCTCGTATAACAACTCTCAGAGTGCCTCCACTAAACAGTCTCCTTTTTACTCTAATCTAGGTTATCATCCTAACATTCTACCACGATTTCCCATAGAAACGCCTTTACCAGCAGTGGCTGAAAGAATCACGTCTTTACAGAAGAATATGGATCTTCTAAAGGAAAATCTGGAATCGGCTCAAGAAAGGTACAAGAAAGCAGCAGATAAATTTCGTAAACCTGCACCAGCTTTCAAGGTAGGAGACTTGGTCTGGCTGTCAACCAGAAATCTTAAGTTAAGGATTCCATCGTCTAAGTTGGGACATAAGTACATTGGACCCTATAAAATCAGTAAAATTATAAGTGCCGTTGCTTGTCGTCTTCAACTGCCCAGAACTATGAGAATCCACCCTGTCTTTCATGTATCCCTACTAAAGGCTGCAACACCCAATACGTTTCCTGGACGTTCTTCTCCTTGCCCTGACCCAGTGCTAGTCGATGGTCAGGAAGAATTTGTGGTGGAAAGGATTTTAGATTCCAGGTTGTATAGAAATCAGTTACAATATCTGATTAAATGGCAGGGCTACCCAGTGGAAGACAACTCATGGGAACCAGTCAATAACGTTAATGCTCCTCGCTTGCTTCCGTCAGTTTCATCAGAGGTACCCACACAAGCCTGGTCTGAGGTCATCCGGAGGTTGTCCTTAAGGGGGGAGTAATGTAAGGTTCTATGTATATATTCCTGAAACTCAGTTTGTTCGTCAGCCATTTTACTTTCTGTCTTTCTGTAGCTATCTTGCCCTCAGTCAAAATGGAGTTTCCAGCTTGCTGTTCCCGCCCTGATTCTCTCCTTTGCTTCTTAAGCAGCCACAGCTGAGCAATCAGTGCTTCAGAATCTAGCCTGCAGTGAACCTGTGACTTGACTCCTGTAAGCCTTGGACCTTGTACTCCAGCTATTCCTACTGAGGAACTCTGAAGCACTTGTGGACTCTGAACCCTGCTCTTGAAAGACCCACGTTTGCATGGACTTACGGTAACAGAGAAGAAGATCCTGAATCTGTGTTGGAGAGTGATTTGCTGAGCTTAGTTTACTCTGGCCTGCTGTGTCTCCTGCTTCTGTGTCTGCAAACTGTGTGACTATTTCTGCCAACTTGTATGAAGTAATACAGGACTTTTCTATATCAAACCTGTGTCTCATGTATGTTCATCGCACCCAAGCACAAGACGCTATATGAACTGTACTACATACATTACAGCTATCCTGTCTGTCTTATATGTCTAATCTGTGTATTTAGCTGAGATCAGCCCATATCCCTTTGGTGGTAATCAGGTTCCTTCTTAGGACTGATTACAGGGTTCAGGGTCTGATAGGAGACAGGGTTAGGCTGGAGACTTGGACCTCTGAACCATTATCAGTACCTCCAAGGTAAGGGATTAGTTAGGACCCCAGTGTAGGGTCAGGTTAGACCCCGGTCCTCCTCTTTCCTGTTACAGCTCATCAAGTCCTCAAGATTAACCCTGAGTTCAACTGATATCGTCTCTGCACATCTAGTCCTCAAGATTAACCCTAAGTTCTGCTGATATTGTGTCAGGTAAATCTATTTTATACTTACATTCTGATGTTGCTAAACTATATGTTGTATAGAGTGTGGTTCCTGTATAAATAGTTTACTGACATTGTAGTCATATCATTAGACAGCGTGACATTTTCACTGGCCATAAAAAATTATCTCTTGTTACCATGGATCCAGTAGCCCAGCTGGCTCTGCAGTTGCAGGGATTATCCATGGAGCTGACGGACATTAGTCCAAAGTTTTGTCTCCCCTGGAGCAAACCAGAGTTGAACCTAAGGTGGCTCTTCCAGATAGGTTCACTGGTGGGCGAGACAAATTTTTTACCTTCCGGGAGGCATGTAAATTGTATTTTCGGCTTCGGCCGCGATCATCAGGGAATGATGAGCAGAGAGTGGGAATTGTTGTCTCACTTCTTCAAGGGGACCCTCAATCCTGGGCATTTTCCCTTCCTCCGGTCTGTAGATCAATTTTTTGCTGCTCTGGGATTGGTGTATGATGACCCAGATCGGGTCTCTCTTGCTGAGACTAAATTACGTAGGATACAGCAGGGAGATCGTCCTGCGGAGGAATTTGCTTCTGAGTTTCGTAGATGGGCCACGGATACTCAGTGGAATGACCCAGCTCTTAGGAGCCAGTTTTGTCATGGGCTTTCTGACAAATTAAAAGACGTTTTGGCTCAGTATGAGTCTCCTCCTTCTCTGGAGGCTGCTATGGCCCTAGCTATCCGTACTGATAGACGGCTTCGGGAGAGGGGTGAGGTAACTCCATTCCCTGTTGTTACTCCACCTACTACTAAAGTCCCGTATGTTGATGTTCCTCTTGTCTGTTCGGATGAGCCTATGCAGTTGGGAGGGACATCCTTTCGTAGTAGGGATTGGCGGCACGCCGCAGGACTAGAAGGTGTTTTTTTCTGCGGGAAAGAGGGACATTTTGTTGGAGAATGTCCATCCCGTGTCTTGTTAAGTAAAAAGTCGCCGGAAAAACTGCTAATCCCAGTTGTGTGGTGGATGACAACCTGGGAGTATGTATTTCATCCCCGGTTCTTCTCAGTTCCTTGTACCAGTGGAGGTGGTGTTTGGTACTAGAGTGAAGAGATTGTCTGTTCTTCTCGATAGTGGTTCCGGCGCCAATCTGGTTGACGCTCAGTTTGCTCAGGCTCAAGGTATGCATCTGAGTGTATTGGTCAAACCGATCCCTATTTTTTCCATTGACGCCAGGCCTCTCGGCCAAGGTAGCTTTGTTCATGAGGTTCATAACATTGACCTTCAGGTAGGGGCAATACATAGGAACAATTATCTTGTTATGTGTTGGAGGGTCTACCTACTCCCATTGTGTTGGGACTTCCTTGGCTGGTTAAACATAACCCTGTAATTAATTGGCAGTCCAGAGAGATAAGCCAAGGGGGTGAGTTTTGCAAAAGCAACTGCATGAACACAGTCATCAGTGCGGTCGTACCTAGTACATTGCCTCCTTTTTTGGAGGATTTTGGGGATGTTTTTTTTGAGGAGGGGTGTCGGGAGTTGCCTCCTCTCATGTGTATGACTGCTCTATTAATCTTCTTCCTGATGCTAAGTTACCTAAAGCTAGGTTGTATAATCTTTCTGGTCCTGAAAGACAGGCTATGAAAGATTATATTTCCGAAAGTCTGGCCAAAGGCCATATTAGACCTTCATCTTCCCCTGTAGCCGCAGGGTTCTTCTTTGTGAAGAAAAAAGATGGAGGCCTACGCCCTTGCTTGGATTTCCGCGAACTTAATCGGATTACTGTTCGAGATCCGTATCCACTCCCTCTTATTCCTGATCTCTTTAATCAAATTGTTGGCGCCAAATGGTTCTCTAAATTGGATCTCAGGGGGGCGTATAATCTGATTAGAATAAAAGAGGGGGATGAGTGGAAAACGGCGTTTAACACGCCGGAGGGACATTATGAAAACCTGGTTATGCCTTTTGGTCTGACTACTGCACCAGCAGTATTCCAACATTTTGTTAATGACATTTTTCGTCACCTTGTGGGGGTGTTTGTGGTCGTATATTTGGATGACATTTTAATTTACTCGCCAGATCTTGTGTCTCACCAGGAGCATGTGAGACAGGTGTTGCAGATCTTGCGAGACAATAAACTATACGCCAAACTGGAGAAGTGTGTTTTTGCCGTACAGGAACTTCAGATTTTGGGTTTTTTGGTGTCAGCCTCCGGTTTCCGTATGGACCCTGAAAAGGTGAGAGCAGTGCTTGAATGGGATCAGCCAGGGGATCTTAAGGCTCTGCAGCGTTTTTTGGGGTTGCTAATTACTACCGGAAATTTATTTGTAATTTCTCGTCTGTCGTCAAACCTCTCACGGACATGACGAGAAAAGGGACGGATTTTTCTAGGTGGTCGGACAAAGCTTGCCAAGCCTTTTCCTCTTTAAAGAGATGTTTTGCTTCGGCACCCGTTCTCATCCAACCAGATGTATCTCAGCCGTTCATTGTGGAGGTGGACGCGTCTGACATAGGGGTGGGTGCTATATTGTCCCAGGGGCCGTCCTCTGGTAAATGGCATCCGTGCGCTTTCTTTTCTAAGAAATTGTCGTCCGCCGAAAGGAATTATGATATCGGCAATAGGGAACTTTTGGCCATTAAATTGGCTTTTGAAGAATGGCGTCACTTTTTGGAGGGGGCAGTCCACCCGGTCACCGTTATTACTGATCACAAGAACCTGCTGTATTTAGAATCCGCTAAGCGTCTGAATTCCAGACAAGCTCGATGGTCGTTGCTTTTTTACCAGGTTTAATTTTGTCGTCACTTATCGTCCGGGGTCTAAGAATGTAAAGGCTGATGCTTTGTCTCGCAGTTTCCCAGGGGCCGGGAAAACGGATGACCCGATTCCTATCCTTCAGGAGGGGGTGGTAGTGTCGGCTGTATGTTCAGCTTGAGGGGAGGTGTTAGAGCTCAGGGGGGCGCCCTGCAGGACCTCCAGGGAGACTGTTTGTCCCCAATCAGTTGAGACAAAAGGTTATTGAGGCACATCATAATTCTGCTTTAGCAGGACATCCAGGGAGTAAGGCTATTTAGATCTCCTTTCTCGCCGATTTTGGTGGCCTAACGCCATTAAAAATGTTATAACTTTTGTTGCTCCTGTGGGGTTTGTGCTCGCTCTAAAACTCCTCATACCCGCCATCTGGACCCTTTTACCCTTGAAACTTCCGGAGCGTCCATGGACTCATTTATCTATGGACTTCATTACGGATCTTCCTCCATCGTCAGGGAATACTGTCATACTGGTGGTTGTTGACAGGTTCAGTAAGATGGCACATTTCGTTGCTCTTCCTGCACTCCCTAATGCTAAAACTCTGGCGCAGGTGTTCATTAGGGAGAACGTGAGACTTCATGGTTGCCTTCTGATGTGGTGTCAGATAGGGGTCTCAGTTTGTGTCCAAATTTTGGAGGGCAATTTTGTTTACGTCGGGGGATGCAATTGTCGTTTTCCTCGGCTTTTCATCCGCAGACCAATGGTCAGGGCAGAGCGTCTGAATCAGAGTTTAGAGACATATCTCCGGTGTTTTGTCTCGGAGAAACAGGAGGACTGGTCATCTTTCTTGCCTCTGGCAGAGTTCGCTCTTAACAACAGGCGGAGCGATCCACTGGTAAGTCCCCCTTTTTTGGGGCATATGGTTTTCATCCCGTTTTTGTACTTTCAATGGGGGGGGGGCCTTCTGGGGTTCCTGAGGAGGAGCGTTTCTCGTCGTCACTTGCTTCTGTGTGGCGAGGTGTATTGAATAATTTTTAGTACGATGGGGAACCGTTACAAACGTATGGCTGATAGGAGGAGAGTTTCTGGTCCAGATCTGAATGTGAACATCTGGTATGGTTGTCTACCAGGAAAAATAAAACTTAAAGTGCCCTCCTGGAAACTGGGTCCCAGATTCATCGGGCCGTACAGGATCAGTTCCATAATTAATCCTGTGGCATTTCGTCTGGAACTCCCTTCAAACTTTTAAAAATCATAATGTGTTCCACAAGTCATTACTTAAAAGGTATGTGGCACCAGTCATACCGTCACCTCTACCTCCTCCTCCAGTGTTGGTCAATGGTAACTTGGAATTTCAAGTATCAAAAATCATTGACTCTCGCCTGAATCGCCGGCCCCTTCAGTACTTGGTGCATTGGAAGGGGTATGGTCGGAGGAAGGACGTGGGTCCCTGCGTCTGATGTTAACGCAGATCGTTTGGTTCGAACCTCCACAGAACTCACCCCGGGCAGGCCTGGCCCTGAGGGTCCGGAGGCCCCCGTAAAGGGGGGGTACTGTCATGTGTGCATTGCACAAAGATCGTCGCGGTTGCACATTTTGACTTCTCACAGCTGAGTTGCTGTTTCTTTGTGTTTGGCACTAGGGAGTTAATTCTGTCTGTGCTCGGTGCTGGGACTGGGTGCAGTTTCTCCCGGCTGCAATTGATTATTTGTTGATTGGTTTCCTTTAAGTTTCTGGTTGTCTGTTTTGGGAGTTGCCATGAAACACTTCATGCAGACCACAGATAGGAATGAATCTGTATAGACTCTAGTTGAGAGCTCCTTATTTGTTTTAAGCTTAACTTGCTTAGAGTTTATTTCCCAGACCATTTATGTTCCTTCGGTTTTTTGAGTGTATGCAAGAGAGTGCAAATCCTGTCTGTCTTATATGTCTAATCTGTGTATTTAGCTGAGATCAGCCCATATCCCTTTGGGTGGTAATCAGGTTCCTTCTTGGACTGATTACAGGGTTCGGGGTCTGATAGGAGACAGGGTAAAGGGTATGCCACACTAAACAATACGCTAACGGGATCGCTAAAAAACGTCACAATTTAGCGATCCCGTTAGCGATATTGTTCAGTGCGGCAGCTTCCCAGGACGAGCTTCCTGCTGTGATCTCGCTCGTCGCTGGAATCGTTCCGGACCCTATTTTCTCGTCGGCGCTCCCGCTGGGTAAGTATCTAATCGCTGTGTGGCACCTTTTCTAGCGTTTTTAGGGGTACTTTTGTACCGCTAAAGTCGTTAGAAGATCGCTACGGCGATAGCGTCGTTAACTAAATCGCTAAATGTGGCCGCATTTAGCGATATAGAAACAATCCCGCTAGCGATCGCATTAGTATGCGTCGTTATCGTGATCGCTAGCGGGATTGTTTAGTGTGGCAGTACCTTTAGCTGGAGACTTGGACCTCTGAACCATTTTTCAGTACCTCCAAGGTAAGGGATTAGTTAGGACCCCAGTGTAGGGGTCAGGTTAGACCCCGGTCCTCCTCTTTCCTGTTACAGCTCATCAAGTCCTCAAGATTAACCCTGAGTTCAACTGATATCGTCTCTGCACATCTAGTCCTCAAGATTAACCCTAAGTTCTGCTGATATTGTGTCAGGTAAATCTATTTTAACTTACATTCTGATGTTGCTAAACTATATTTTTGTATAGAGTGGGTTCCTGTATAAATAGTTTACTGACATTGTAGTCATATCATTAGACAGCGTGACAGGGGGTTATCGATTTTTGTCAAAAATGAAATTTTTTTTTGAGAAATTCAAACTGACACCCCAGCATTGTTGTGGGTCATATCTAACGGTACAGCAAGTTTGAGGGTGATCTGACCTAAGGGGCTGAGCTATGACCCCCAAAATGGCCACCACTCCCACATTTAGGGGTCATAGCTCCGCCGCCTTGGTCGATCACCCTCAAACTTGCTGTGCCTCTTAGTTATGACCCCCACAAAAATGCTGGGGTGTCAGTTCGAATTCTTAAAAAAATCCAAAAATGTCATACAGATAAGGGCCGGGGTTATCGATTTTGTCAAAAATAAATTTTTTGAGAAATTCAAACTGACACCCCAACATTGTTTGGGGGTCATAGCTCAGCCCACCTTAGGTCAGATCACCCTCAAACTTGCTGTACCGCATATTATTGACCCCCACAACAATGCTGGGGTGTCAGTTCGAATTTTAAAAAATTGCAAAAATGACATACAGTAAGGGCCGGGGTTTATCGATTTGTCAAAAATGAAATTTTTTGAGAAATTCAAACTGACACCCCAGCATTGTTGTGGGGGTCATAACTAAGCAGTACAGCAAGTTTGAGGTGTCTGACCTAAGGGGCTGAGCTTGACCCCCAAAGTGGGCACAATCCCACATTTGGGGGTCATAGCGCCGCCCATTTGTCAGATCACCTAACACTTGCTGTGCCTCTTAGTTATGACCCCCACAACAATGCTGGATGTCAGTTCGAATTCTTAAAAAATTGCAAAAAATGACATACAGTCATGGCCAAAAGTTTTTGAGAATGAGACAAATATTAATTTTTAAAAGTCTACTGCTTCACTTTTTCAAATGGCAATTTGCAGATACTCCAGAATGTTAAAAGAGTGATCAGCTTAACAGCAATTACTTGCAAAGTCAAATATTTGGCTAGAAAATGAACTTTATCCCCAAAACACATTTTCAACATCATTGCAGCCCTGCCTTAAAAGGACCAGCTAACCTCTTTTCAGTGATTGCTTCATTAACACAGGTGTGGGTGTTGATGAGGCACTATGGCTGGAGATCAATCTGTCATGATTAAGTAAAATGACACCACTGGACACTTAAAAGGAGGCTGGTGCTTGCATCATTGTTTCTCTTCTGTTAACCATGGTTATCTCTAAAGAAACACGTGCAGTTTCATTGCAATGCACAAAAATGGCCTAACAGGGAAGAGTATCGCAGCTAGAAAGATTGCACCTCAGTCAACAATCTATCGCATCATCAAGAACTTCAAGGAGAGAGGTTCCATTGTTGCCAAATAGGCTTCAGGGCCCAAGAAAACCAGCAAGCGCCAGGACCGTCCTTAAAAGTGTTTCAGCTGCGGGATCGGGCTACCAGCATGCAGAGTTTGCCCCAGGAATGGCAGCAGCAGGTGTGAGTGCATCTGCACGCACTGTGAGGCGGAGACTCTGGAGCAAGGCCTGGTCTCAAGGAGGGCACAAAGAAGCCACTTCTCTCCAAAAAAAAACATCAGGACAGACTGAATTTCTGCAAAAGGACAGGCAGGGGCTGCTGAGGACGGGGGAAAGTTATTTTCTCGATAAACCCCTTTTCGATTGTTTGGGACATCAGAAAACCCTCATTGGAAAAAAAGGTGAGCGCTACCACACCAATTTTCTATGCCAACTTTTTAAGAAACCTGAAACCATTATGTGTGGGGGTTGCTTCTCACCAAGGGAATCGGCTCTCTCACATCTTGCTAAAACAGAGCCATGAATAAAGAATGGTACCAGAATGTCCTCCAAGAGCAACTTCTCCCAACCCTCCAAGAGCATTTGGCACCTGCCTTTCCAGCATGATGGAGCACCTTGCCATAAAGCAAAGGTGATAACTAAATGGCTCAGGGAACAAAACATAGAGATTTTGGGTCCGGCCTGGAAACTCCCAATTTAATCCCATTGAGAACTTGTGGTCAATCATCAAGAGAGGGTGGACAAACAAAAACCTAAAAATTCTGACACAATGAAAGCATTGATTGTGCAAAATGGACTGCTATCAGTCAGGATTTGGCCAGAAGTTATTGAGAGCATCCAGGGAGAATTGCAGAGGTCCTGAAGAAGAAGGGCAACACTGCAAATATTGACTTCTGCATTAACTCATTCTAACTGTTCAATAAATTTTTGTTACTCATATGTTTGCAATTATTATATTTCTGCTGTATAAAAACATCTGTCAAACACACGTAAAAAACCAAGGGGGCAGATCTTTGGAAAATTATTTTGGTCATTCCAAAACTTTTGGCCTACGACATAAGGGCCGGGGGTTATCGATTTTGTCAAAAATGAAATTTTATGAGAAATTCAACGGACCCTCAACATTGTTTGGGGGTTATATTAAGCGTACAGCAATTTGAGGTGTTGACCAAGGGGTGAGTTTGACCCCCCAAAGTGGGCACCACTCCCACATATAGGGGTCATAGCTCCGCCCCCTTTGGTCGATCACCCTAAAAACGCTGTGCCTCTTAGTTATTACCCCCAAACAATGTGGGGTGTCAGTTCAATTCTTAAAAAATTGCCAAAAATGACATACAGTGGGGCCCGGGGGTTACGATTTTTTCAAAAATGAAATTTTTTGAGAAATTCAAAATGACACCCCAGCATTGTTGTGGGGGGTCATAACTAAGCGGTACAGCAAGTTTGGGGTGATCTGACCTAAGGGGGTGAGCTATGCCCCCCAAATGGGCACAACTCCCACATTTAGGGGTTTTAAACTCCGCCCCCTTTGGTCAGATACCCTTAAACTTGCTGTGCCCTCTTAGTTAGACCCCCACAAAAATGCGGGGGTGTCATTCGAATTCTTAAAAATTGCAAAAATGACATACAGTAAGGGCAGGGGGATCCAATTTTTATCAAAAGGTCATTGACGCGTTCTTTGTGCGTTTTCGTGCGCTGCGCATTTTCCCGGTTGCGCCCATACGCGCCAGAGTACATGTTGCCTTTTTTTATTCCGCCACCGCTTTAAAAAAAAGCGGCCACGATGCGCATGCTATGTGCAAAAAACAGCATTGCAGTCTATGGGGGGGGGGCTGGCGTGCGCATGGCTTTTTCGCTCGTCAGCGCTTTCCCCCCTCAGAAGCGATTTTTCTGTAAATAAGGAGCCAGAGAAGATGGAGCCAGAGATGATGGAGCCAGGATGTGGAGCAGAGATGATGGACCAGGTGATAGAGCCAGAATGAAGAGCCAGAGATGATAGAGCCAGAGATGATGGAGCCAGAGGATAGAGCCAGAATGAGGAGACAGAGATGAAGGAGCGAGATGAGGGACATAGATATAGAGCCAGAGATGATGAAAGAGATGATGGAGACAGAATGATAGAGCCAAGATGATGGAGCAGAGAGGGTGGAGCCAGGAGAAGGCCAGAGATGATGGAGCAGAGATGATGGAGACAAGATGATGGCCAGAGATATGGAGACAGAGATGATGGAGACAGAGATGATAGAGCCAGAGATATGGAGAAGAGATGATAGAGCCAGAAATGATGGAGCCAGGATGATAGAGCCAAGAGAGGAGGCAGAGATGATGGGCCAGAGAGATGGAGGCAGAGATGATAATGTGACAAATAGAAAACGCATCCCCAAAAAACCGCAAACCATGCAAAAGCGCAGAAATGCAGACAAACGCTGCGTTTTTTTGTCGAAATGCGCATGCTGATGCGAATAATATTGCGGTTTAGGCCTCATACCACTGGCGCCGAAAAGTATGAAAATCAGAGGAAAAAAAAATCGGATTCAAATCTGACCAATGTTAGTCAATGGGTGAGATCCATTTGCGATTTTTTTTTTCATCAGTATTGTTTGTGAGAAAAAAAATCGCAGCATGCGCATTTGATGCGATTTTGGCATGTAATCGCCAATGCAAGTCAATGGGTGCGATTTAAAAAACGCACAGCACCGCACCATGACGGCTGTCCATTTATACACCAGTTCCCTTTAAAAGCCGGGAAATCATCCCGGCTCTGTAAAATCCACTGACAGCTCACAAAACCTAGAACTCACATAGAAAAAAATAAAAATATATATATATATAAAATACAATGTCATTGTGACATATAATACATATTATATTTTATATTCATCCCTTCTACATATTTAATAGCCGCTAATTCAATTGCCGGCTTTTGTGAAATTACAGAAGCCGACTTTGAAATGAACATTGTTTCCACCATTTTTAACCATGTAATTTCTGTATTTTGTTAATGGTTTTAAGTTACAATTACATAATAATGTGTGCAAAATTTCAGACATGTGGGGTTAATTAAAGGTGTAATTTATTAATAAAAAATGCGTGGGCTCCGCTGTATTTTCTCCACCAGACAGAAAAAGCAAGCGAGTGGGGGCAGATAAAAAGCCTAGGGAGGGTACATTTTTTTGTGCCCCCCCTGGCTACTAACATCTGCCCCCAGACACCCCAGAAAGGGTAAACTCTAATTGATTTGCCCTTTCTGGCACTTTGCCCGTCTTTCCCATTGCCCTGTAGCGGTGGCGAATGGGTTAATAAGGGTTTCAGCCACCTTGCAATTGAAAGGGGGACTGTAAGCCCAGGTTAATAATTAAGACTGCAATTAGACAACTATCAATTATTAACCTATTGTATGAAAGAAAAATCAAAAACACACAGTTTAATAAAAAAGAAGTTTAATAAATAACACACAGTTTTTGACCATAATTTTATTTTCCTCTAAAAACCATTTCCTGTAATAAAAATAAAATAAAAAAGCAAAATTATTCTTACCAATCCGATTACAGTCAGGCCCACGGTGTAATCCATCAGAAAGGGTTAACAGGTTACAGCTAAATGCTGTCTCCGAGCTGTAACCCCCTGAATGAATAACAAAGGGGGGTATGCCACACTAAAAATATCGCAAACGGATCGCTAAAAAACTCACTATTTGGGGACCCGTTAGCGATGTTGTTCAGTCGGCAGCTTCCAGCGACGAGTTTCCTGCTGTGACTCGCTCTCGCTGGAAATCGTTCCGGACCCTATTTTCTCGTCGGCGCCCCGCTGGGTAAGTATCTAATCGCTGTGTGGCACCTTTTCTTAGCGTTTTTAGCGGACTTTGGTCCGCAAAGTCGTTAGAAGATCGCACGGCGATAGCTCGTTAACTATATCGCTAAATGTGGCCGAATTTCGAATGAAAACAAATCCCGCAGCGATCGCATTAGTATGCGTCTTATCGTGATCGCTAGCGGGATTGTTTTATTGGCAGTCCCTTTTTCCTCCCCCAGGAAAGGAGGGAAGAGATGAATGAATGAAGCTTAATTGATTTATTGCCACTTTCACTTCGTGATAAATAAGGTGAAAGTGGGACAAAAACAATTAAGCTCATTCATTAATCACATCCTCTCCTGTCGGAGGAGATAAGCCATTCATTCAGGAGCTATCAGTGAGCAGCGCATTAGTTGCTCTGCTTGCTGATTGCTAGTAAACCCTTGTGAAGGTTACATGGGGGACGTGACAAAATCGCCAGATAGGTAAGATAATGTTGTTTTATTATTTTATATTTATTTTGGGAGATCAAGGGCTTCGCACGGTAAAAGATGGCAAAAAAATGTTTTTTATTTCTTAAAATTATTTATTCTTAAAGTGTGTGTTTTTTTTATTTACTTCAATAGGATTAATAATTGATAGTTGTTTTAATTGACGCCTCAATTATTTTAAACCCGGCTTTCAGTCACCTTTCAATGCAAGGTGGCTGAAACCCCTTATTAACCCATTCGCCACAGCAACAGGGCAATGGGAAATAACGGGCAAAGGGCCAGAAAGGGGGAAATCTAATTAAGATTTGCCCTTTTTTGGGGGGTCTGGGGCAGAGTTATTACCAGGGGGGGCACAAAAAAAATGTACCCTCCAGGCTATTATTATCTGCCCCCACTCGCTTGCTTTGTCGTCTGGGTGGAGAAAATACAGGGGGCCCACGCATTTTTTTTTTCAACGAATTTACACCTTTAAAATTTTTCCCCTACATTTCTAAATTTTGCACACAAATTTGTAATTGTAACTTAAAACCATAATCAAAATACATGAAATGACATGTTAACGTGGGAAACAATGTATCAATTTCATGTCGGCTTCTGTGATTTCACAAAAGCCGCAAATTGAATTAGCGGCTATAAAATATGTAGAAGTGTAAGAAATAAAATATTGTTTAAATGTCACAATGACATAATACATATATATATATATTTTTTCTTTTGTGTATATCTATTCTTTCTATTCTTTATTAAAGCTGTCAGTGTGATTTACAGTATAGCGGGGATGAATTAGCGGCTATTATATTTTGTAGAAGTGTATGACCTATTGTACTTTTTTTTTTACAAGTGATTTTTACATGACTTTTTACATAAGATAATGCTCTATGTAAAACTCCTGTTAAAATCGCATTGCAACAGATGGAAAATGATGGAAAACGCAGGTGCGATTTAAAAATCGCATCAAAATCGCATGCCTTTTTACAACAAATGTACCGTTTTTTTCCGCAGAAAAGGACCCGATTTTTTCCAGCCAGTGAGTATGAGCCCTAACAGCGTTTGCATGCGTTTTTTAATGCGCTTCAGTCGCTCGAAAGCAGTGCAAAAAAACGCAAGTTTAAAGTAGCCTTAACGTTGTTGTCTTTTTTTGGGAATTTTTTTAAGAATTTTGAACTGACACCCCCGCATTGTTGTGGGGGTCAAACTAATAGGCAAGCAATTTAAGGGTGATTAGACCAAAAAGGGGGGGAGCTATGTCCCCTAAATGGGGAGGGGGTGCCGTTTGGGGGGGTCATACTCAGCCAACTTAGTCAGATCACCCCCAAACGCTGTGCCTCTTATTATGCCCCCCAACAATGCTGGGGGCATTTTGAATTTTAAACAATTGCCAAAAAAGACATACACAAGGGCCCGGGGGGTTTTTTTATTTTTTTTTTCAAAATAAATTTTTGAGAAATTCAAATGATACTCCAGCTTTGTTTGGGGGCAAAATAAGCGGTACAGCAGTTTTAGGGTGCTACCTAAGGGGGGTGAGCTAGACCCCCCCAAAGGGGGACAAAACCCTTTTAGGGGGTCATAGTCCCCCCCTTTCGTCAGATTACCCCCCCAAAATTGCTTTTCCTCTTAGTTTTGACCCCCCCAAAATTTTCTGGGGGTGTCGTTCGAATTTTAAAAAAATTGCCAAAAATGAAATACGAAGGGGCCGGGGGTTAACATTTTTCAAAAATGAAATTTTAAAAAATTTAAAGACCCCCACATGTTTTGGGGTTTATAACAAAACGTACAGAAGTTTAGGGTAGGATAAGGGGGGTGACTATGCCCCCCAAAAATGGGGCCCCCTCCACATTTTTTGGGTCAAGTCCCCCCCCTTTGGGAAAATCACCCAAAACTTTCGTGCTTTTTAGTTATGACCCCACAACAAGCGGGGGTCAGTTTTGAATTTTAAAAATTTTCCAAAAATTCATACTAAAGGGCCGGGGGTTATCATTTTTTTTTAAAAAAGGGAAAATTTTTTAGAAATTTCAAAAGCCCCACATTGTTGTGGGGGTCATATTAAGCGGGACGCAAGTTTTAGGGTGATCGACCTAAGGGGGGTGAGCAGACCCCCCAAAAGGGCACCCCTCCACATTTTGGGGGGCATAGTTTCCCCCCCTTTTGCAGGTCACCCCAAATTGCTGTGTTTTTGTTATGACCCCCCCAACAATGCTGGGGTGTCATTCGAATTTTTTAAAAAATTGCAAAATGAAAAGTAAGGGCGGGGTTTTTTTAAATTTTTTTAAAAAAAGAAATTTTTTTAGAAAACAAAAAAAACCGCCCCCATGTTTTGGGGGTCAAAAAAGCGGTCAGCAAGTTTGAGGGGGGATCTACCCAAGGGGGGAGTTGACCCCCCAAAGTGGGACCACCCCCATTTAGGGGGTATGTGCCCCCTTTTTTTCAGGTCACCCCAAATTTTCGTGCTTTATTATGACCCCACACAAGCTGGGGTGTCAGAATTCTTAAAAAAAGCCAAAAAAGAAAATACAAAGGGGGGGGTTATCGATTTTGTCAAAAATGAAAAAATTTTTGAGAATTCAAAAGGAACCCCCCACATTGTTTGGGGATAAATAAAACGGTTCAGAATTGAGGGATTTAAAGGGGGCTCAACCCCCCAAAAATGGCACCAAAACCCCC